>CM074287.1:22538745-22656245 GCA_037194245.1 Opsariichthys bidens
AAAGTGTCATGTAGCTGCTCGATTCATACAAATGACTAAATATGCAGAGAAACACTTTCTTCGCAGTGTGAAGAACATTCTAATAATCAGAATAAAGAATCTTTTGTCCAGTGGAAAAGGTCTTGTTTTCCAGCACAAACATCTAAACATTCTTAAAATCAAGATCAGAGAAAAGACTTAGAAAAAAATGATCTCGTTTCCATTTGAATATCCCACGGGAAGTTTTTTTAAAATTGTTTAAAGCATAAACTTATTTCATTTTGATCAATTATTTAGTAAATAACACTTAATATCTTCGGTCATTTTGCTTCTGCAGTAAATATTTCTTGATTTGAGAACATTTAGATGTTCGTATTTGAAAACAAGATGCACTTTTTGCACTGTGGATGTTCTTCTTTATGGATGAACCTTTATTTATGAGCGCTTTTCTCCCACCCCATACTGAACTTAAACCAGTTCAACATGTTGGAGAGAAAAGAGGAATTCCAGTAAGTCCACAACAAAACCCCATGATGAGCAACAGGAGAGAAACGTACTCACAGTAACGTCTGTGTCTCCGTCTCTTCTGTCCTGTAAGACAGAGCTCTGCGAGTCTCCTCAAAGTTTCCAGGCTGTGATTAAACACAAACAAACAAATCAATGAGCGCTGCGGTCGGTCCAGGTGAACGCGTCCTTCAGCATTACGTCCTTTGGTTTCTCTGAGGTGATCTTGTCTAAAGTAACGGTGTGAGCCCAATGGGAATCCAGAGGCGATCGGTGTGGGGTGAACGAGTGTGTGTTCCAGGTGGTCTGTCCTGCACTGACTGACTGCGCTCTGTTATAGAGGAGTCAGATGAACCCACCAATACTGTGATGGGAAAGTTTCTAACTGTCTGTGCAGGTTGAGAGAGAGAGAGAGAGAGAGAGAGAGAGAGAGAGGGAGGAGAGGTAGAACAGCGAGTGGGAGGTGACGGCTGGGGAGTCCTAACAAAGACTCTGTCCATAAGGAGTCAACTTCTCTATGTTTACATGAGAGACAGATGTGGCAGCCGTCTTTCAGGAGAATTTCACGCCTGCGTTCACTCATTTCTTTCTCATATACTCCGAGCAATGCCATGGAAGAAACATTTGGGTTCCCCAAAGAATAGCTCTAGAAGCTTTTTTTATTTTTTCAAGCAAACATTTTAATAATCTTAAGAGCCTTTTGTGGAGTGGAAAGTTTCCATGGATCTCTATAAAGGCCTTTATTTGCAAGGGTGAACACCAGACGACTCTGCCGTCACACTGTACATTAGATAACTAAATATCAAAGCAAGTGGCACTAATTTTTAAGTCAACAGAAAGATCAAAATGGATTAGTGCAAGTTATTCCACACATAAGTTTGTCTTCACAACAAAATCTGAAACGGCTTTCCTCTTCAGTTGACATCCTTTTTCCAACAACAGCCACTAAAAGCACCAGCCCAGTTAACAAAAATAACGTTCTCGGAGCGTTCTACCAATGTTCCCGTCAAGTTCCGAAAGCACTATTCCTGAGCGTTCTCTGAAATATCGTTTTTTAAAATGGAACATTCTTCAAACGTTACGTGAACGTTACTTTTGAATGTTCTCTGAACATTCTGAAACAAGTAGTAACATTTAAAAACTGCAAATGTTTTGAGAGCATCGTTAAAGACTGGATAGCTTTGAACAAACGTTCAGTGCTGTTTAACCGAAGAATTTGGGATTTTAAGACTAATTTGTGAAGGGAAAAAAGCATTGATTATTTTTGTTTTGTTTCCATGTGAGGTTTTCTGTGCACAGTTTTATTTCCTATATTTTTAAATGAAGTCATAAGGATCAAACACATCTTAAATTCTGCAGGTCCATGTTGTAGATCAGGTTCTCCGTTACTCTTGAGTTTTCATCAGTCATGTGACTCAGATATAATGCGTCACAAAAACTACACAACAAAAACGAAGATGTTTATTTTGTAATAAATTGATTTTACATAGAACATAACCTAAGACTAACATAAGGCTTCAGTTGCGGTGTTTCTACATTTTTATGTTATAGTTCAAATGTTTTTCATGTGTTACTCAACTCGGAGAACTTTGCCAGAACGTTGCCAGAAACTAGCAGGGAGTGGCTTATATAAACTACTATTACAAGCTAGTCATTCATTTTTTTCTTTAAGATTAGTCATAACTTTTAAGTCAGTTACATAACAAGTAAATTGGTGATAAATGCATGTACCTTAAATGCGATGTGGTTTGTTTTTGGATAAAAGTGTCAAATGTCTTTAATCCAAAAAGTTAAGCCCCGTTCACACCAGTAATCACGACAATGACACGAGCGCACGATATCGTTCAGGTTTGTCGTCTGCCGCTCGAGCTCTTCAAAGCAGGACGGATTCTGATTGGATGTTTATCATCAGGGAAGAAACGTTCCAGAAGTGATTCCGGTGATATCGTTTCCGGAGCCCTGCACACGACATGCAAGAAAAAAAAGTAAATTGTGTGCATGATTTACTGATTCGTTCCCTCGATTTATAAATTATGAGCATGATTTAGCAAATCGAGGGAATTGTGTGCACAATTTAGCTTATATTTTCCCTGAATGTCAAGTGTGGTGCAGTTCTTTCACATTTAGAAGGATTTTTAGAACTATATCTTTAGCGCTATAGTTACAGTCACACAGTCTTAACAAAGAGCTTGTGTTTGTACAAGTGGCTTCAGCAAACATTTGAGACGTTTAGTCATTGCATTGCATAATAAAAAATTCAATAAAATGAGTGCAATGACTACACAGCTCTCTTTCATAATGATAATAGAGCCAGTCAACTTTCTATAATGTCACATTTTTGTTTCTTTCTTCAAAAACTCAAGCACACAATTTCTTCCAACTGTTGATGTCTTTTGTGCTCCTACCTTTGAAAGGAAGTCAGTTGACATTTTGTGTTAGTAGAGAGTCATGTGTGCTCCAAACCTCCTCAGGTGATGTAGACACTTGTGCAGGTGTGTGTGTGTGTGTGTGTGTTGAACACTGACTGAAGGCTATTGTTGGCCTTTCGGTGCCAGATTTCAGGAACACGTAAGCTCTCGTAAGCAAAGACATTTTCCGCACTCCCTGATCTTTTGCTTTGGCCAGCCGTGAGCACTTGTCACTCAGCGGATTTCTGGAGCAGTAAGTTGTTGGGTTTTTTTGCATCGAACTTTCCATTTTTTTTAATAAAATTTATACGTGCGACGCTGGATATTTCAGCCCAGATCATCAGAAACACACGAAATTCTCGACTCCCTGAATTTTAACAGGTTAGTTGAGGAAGTTGTTAGTTCGTAGAGCTCTAATAATCCAGGATCGCCGACTTCTGCTTTAACTTTTCTGATCTGTTTAATAAAATACTGTGAAAAGATGATGGAGATTATGGTTTTTAAAGTCACGATGAAACAGAAGAAGCTACAGATGTTTACTTCCATATTTTGATGTCCATCCAAGTGTTTTCGGGAAAAAAAAAAAAAAAAAAAAAAAGTTGGGTGGGACTTTATTGGATGTTGAGTTGTGGGCGTGGCACTCGGGTGTATGCAGATGAGCGTGAGCTTGAAGGGGGCGGAGTTTAATGAGAGAAATGATTGAGAAGACATTTCACTGGAAGATTAAAAGATTACAAATTGAAATTTCAAACAGTCTGGCACACAACCAAACGCAGTTCTCACACTTCCACCATCAGAGCGAATGGGATCTGAAAGCTGTCGTGTGATTTGGATTATAGCAAACTACTACCATGATTATTTTTGGGTTCATTTTGGAGCCTGACGGCCCACCATAGAAGAAAAATCACATGAGTTTGCAATGACATGGGTGCGTAAATGATTAACTAATTACTTTAATGGTTAAAAGAGGTCTGTATGTATTAATATCACTCTAAATGAATTGCGGCACTATTTTGGTTTGTGGACACTGGCCGTTCTGAAGTGTTAATTCCAAGGTCTGTCACATCTGCACTCATCCGACTTCCTCTTTCCCAGAAGGGTGACTCATCACGGCTTCTCATTTAACAAGAGTAATTGATTTTCACAGCTGTCTTTTACATTAGTGTTTGTCCCACCCACAGAATCGTGAGGTGAATTCAAGGAATTCCGTTTGGCCTATTCTCATCCCTGTCTCCCTCATTCTTATTAATGACGTCCTCAGTTTGATCTCTCATTCACGCAACACTATTTAAAAATGAATATCGTTACTAAGGCTAACACATTTTTTCAGCTTAACACGTTAAAAACGCAATTAACGCATTTCTTTCAGATGTGCGGAAGATCTTAAAGTGACAGCAGCCTAATAAACCTGCTGTCTGTCATTAATGTTCATTAAAGAACTAAAATCACTCTTAACTGAATAACTTTTGTAGCTTTAATAAGGATTAATCTATCTTTAATTTATAACTCATGCAGTAAAGTGAAAAGTCTGTGTATTTTCAGACCGGTTTGATCAAATGTTTAAAATCAGCATGTTGTTTCTACATTCATTTGGAGATTAAATGTGAGATGTAAAAGTAGATTAAAAACTTTGCTAGCTGCGATTAATCGCGAATAATTACAGAAAATGTGCAAATAATTTTTTTTAACTGTAACAAATCAAGAGTTTCAGTGACGACGGAATTTCGTAAGCTGAAAAAAATAAAATAAATAAGTACAAAGAATTGACATATTGATTTTGAGGCGGTTCCCAGTGTGATTTTCCGATTGGATTATTGCTGAATAATACGCTCTGTGACCAACAAAAGTTAATGATTTTTCACATGTTTTGTTCATCATGATAATCTTCAGAAATAAACAATACAATCAACAGAAGTCAAAAACCAAACTACGTCGAGCTTCAACAACTCATTATATAAAAACATCTTCCCTAAAAGTTGGACTTGGAATAGTTTGCAAGTGCGCGACTATAAAATGATGTAAAAGTGACTAGTGAGTGGATGAGTTTTCGAGTTCGGCTGATGACGTTTAATGTCCCATTTAGACACGCCTATTTCAAGACAAATAAAATCACATTCTGCAGTCAAATCATTTTTAGAAGTGGAACACTGTTGACCCAAAACAAACATTTCTCAATGAAATTTGATATAACACCACTAGCAACACAGAATGCAGACGAGTACCTGATTTTATCCAAAGGAAATGACAGGATGACGAAAAATGTCTATATGACAATGCCGACTTTAAATCACTTCTATTTAAAACAAAATATACTTTACAAAAAAGCCAGTCACAGTAATTCATGTGTTTATTTAAACTCAAATATCAGATTTCAACAGATCTTAGCAGAGGGAATAATTTAAAAGTGTTTTATGAGCGTCGGTCATTGGCTGGATGAGTCTGATTGTGTTTCAAGTCAACATGAAATCCAAATACTATCTACATTACATAAAAAATGTTTTCATAATCATGATCAAAATCGCTTGCTCCGCCTCCTCCCTTCCATCCATTCTGGTATGACACGCCCACTTTTCAAGATCCAATCAATTTCCTCCCTAGGTTTTTATTTTCATTTTTTTTATAATCGTTGACATTTACACAGAAATAAATCCGATTACAAAAATAAAGTAGTTTCATGCTGACTTTAAATCACTAAACGTTGTGTAGGTATTTCTAATGAAATAATAATTGGGGTTTTGATTTGCTTCAGATGTGTTCTGCAAAAAACAACAACAATGTGCTTGTATTTACTAACGCTGGCGAACGCAACCGATTTTGACAGAACTTCTCACGTCATTTAGCTCAAGGCGGTTTGATTTTCTCTTTGAAGGCCTGTGGAACAAAATAAAGGTCTCGTTTACAAAACAACGCACTGATTCACACCGTTACTGCAAACAATTATCTTCATACTAGGTACGTTTGTCTTGTTTTGCAGTACAAATATTCTTTACAACAACATCCTGACATTGAAATAAATTTACTTGAGAAGCAAAATGACTTGTTTATTCTCTATATCAGTGTTTCTGAACTCCCATCTTGAGTTTTCTTCCTCATTTAAATAATTCATGTGCAGAATAAAGGGGCGGGGCCTGGTTGAGTTAGTTAGTAGTGTGTTGAAACTGCCGGTTATGGTAAGAGGCGGGACATTTCCCAAACACCAATCGCAGCACAAGCCGCCCAATCAGAGCACAGTGTGCTTTTCAGAAGGAGGGGCTTCAGGAACTAAACAGAGCGTTACTGACAGACTGGGAAGAGAGGTGCTGCAAAATAATCAACATTCAATCTAGTAGAGCCCAAAAAGAACATCAAGACTTTGAAAAAGGGTCCTCTTTAATTTAAGAATGTAGATATGCCAAAACAAGACAAAAGTACTGAGGAAGAACATTATTTTTCTGCGTGCGGGCTCCCGTCCCGACAGTGCACTAAAGATAAAGGGTGATGTATGGGCCTCTCGCGGTTTACAGGCTCCTTCAGTGCATGTTATACGTTTACATGCTGATGTAGTTAAAGTTCCACTTCAGTCACACAGGTCCTGTCTACCTGTTTCAGCTCCTGTGGTCCACCGACACACACACACACACACACACACACACACACACACACTTATATAAGGGTTTCGTGTTGAGTTGGAAAAAAAGACCTCATTCGGGGGCACTCTGTAGAGTATACTTTACCTGCATATAAACAGGTGAAAAAAGTCTTTCCTGGCAGAAGGCGTGAAGTGGGGACAGCGCCAGGAAAGCTGTTTTAGATTCATCCAAAATTACTGGCTTTTGGCAGAGAGAGGCATACATACACAAAACAAATGTTCGCTTTTAATCTTACTGCTTTTTTCCTCCGTCTCTCTCTCTCTCTCTCTCTCTCTCTCTCTCTCTCTCTCTCACGTCGTCTAATCTCTCTCTCCATCCAAGGACGGTTTATTAGTTCGACTGTATCAGATTCAATATTGCAACGACTTCATGGAACGAGCTGAACGACTGTTCACATTTACAGTTAATTCTGAATTAGACTTTACAGAATATGTCCGTGAAAATGTTTCCAGATGTGCAGATGAACAAGTAATTGCTGCACGTGCGCCGCTGAATCCCATTACTCACTTTATAACGCATGATTCAGACAGATCAATCGAAGTAAGGGTTAAAGGCTCATGTGTTGGTGCATGAAGGGTTAAAGCAGAAAATATCCCCTCGTCACAGATTTAAGTCACACTCGGCAGCGTCAGTGTCTTTTCTGCGGACTTCTCTCAGTTCTGTCCAGGAGTCATCAAGTATTATATCACACCATTCGGACGCACAGAACGCTTTCGGTCACATTAATGGATCTTTTTTCGTTCAGTGATTATAAGTAGAGTTTGACTTGAGATATATGATCAAAAAGCTGCAGTGATGCTGCTCTGATATTTTAATGAAGATTCTTGATCTGAATATGAATGACTTAATGAGTCCGAAGCATAAATTAAAAGTCTATGATTGACTTCTAGAAAGTCAGCAAGTCCTGACAGATCAAACCTGCAACTCCAAACAATATTACATTTATTATATTGGGTTTATTTTTTGTAAGTTATGTTTATATTTATATTTGTTATTAAGACTGAAATGAAAAAGCTGTTATATTTTGTATTATTTTTTAAAGCCTTTAAAATAAAGTATTTTATTTTATTTGTTATTTTATTATTATTGTATCATTTTTTAAAACCTAAATGTAAAATGTACCATATTGGGTTTATGTTATTAAGTTATGTTTATGTTTATATTTATGTTTTAAGTTCTCTGAAATGAAAAGTTGCGTATTATTTTTAAATAATTACAATTATACTGTGATATTGAATGGCTGCAATTACTCATTTCATCACCAGATATTTTGAAAAAATGTAGATTCATAAAGATGCATTGCAGAAAATGTGCAATTAATTATATATATATATATATATATATTTTTTTTTTTGAGGTCTTGATGTAATAAAGAAAGAAATAGAAATACAGAAAGTTATATTGCTCAGAGTTTAGTCTTTCATAGATGAATTTCGATGTCCAATCAGTGTAAACCTGAGAGAAGCGTGAGACGCTGTTGAGATCTCCACTGAAACGCTAGAGACAGGAGAATGAATAAGAGGCCTTGTTCTTCATCTCATGAGAAACACCTGAAATATTCAAGTGAACCCTTTCAGAGTTCATGTCTGACTTCATTTTCAGCTGAAGCTCTTCATCAAGATCCAATCTGATCTGATCAGCTCTCAGATAGTGAGGATCAGCACAGTACTGATTTACTGTCATCTCTATCGCAACAACTCAAACACACAACAACAGCACCTTTTCTGAGCCGTAGACTGGCACACACACACACACACACACAAGAGCTGAACTTCTTTAGGATTCACACATGCTTCATCAGAAATCTGTTTCTGTGAGAGCCTGTGGAAATACTCACATAAGAGATCTCTTTAATATCTCTTTTGATATTAAAATAGATATTAGTCTCCTGTTTCTCGACTCTCTGAAATCTCAACAACATCTCAAACTGTGCTCAGATCTGAACTCCAGCATTTCTCATTAAACGTTGATATAGAAAGGTTGATTTTGAATAAGCTTTCTTCATTTAGTACATTTACATATATTTATGAAGCATAAATGAAGCTAAATCAGCCTAAACCTGCAGTAAATCTCAAACTCTTCTCAGTATAAACTCTTGTTTGAATGGTTCACATTTTAAAGCTCTATACTATTGACTCATTTGTGTAGGTTTTCATTTCTCCTAATAAAATAATTCAATGGAGATAAAGCAGAGTCCAAACTCCTGTGCAAAAAATGAAAAAGTGGAGTTTATTAAGGAGATCTAATGTGATCCTAAAATGACGCATAAATAAATTCTAAACCAAATATGATATGAACTCAACCATTAAACTCTTTAAAACTCTATTTATTTCTCCAAACAAACTAAATCAACGGAGACACAGTTGATACATAAAAGAGTCCATATTGCAGACATTTTCAGTTATATAAAGGAGTACCTGACGTGATACTAAACTGACTTGTTAGTGAATCTATGGTCAAATTGTTTTTGTTAAATGAGATGCTACCACATCTTTACGTTTCCCGAGCCACGCATGAGAAATATCTCAGACCATCTAACACTAATATCATCTCACAAAGAAAAAGAAAACACCAATATTTCACAAACAGACTGCATTACAGACATGAAAAATACTCACTGTAGCGATTCAGACGGCAGTCCACAAAGTTGCCTTAACAATCCATACGGATATTTCTTCAAAAGTCTTTTACTGTCCTGAAATCAGCCTGGGTTTGTCCTGATGGCAGGTGAGAGAGATGCTGGGACTCGAGTCTGAAGTTGTCTTGACTTGCTGAGCTCCTCTGCTACTTGTGAAGCAGCTGAACGTTCAAAATATATATATGAGGTTCAGGGCTGCTTCTGACATCACTGAGTAGTCAACACTACCGCCTCACACACACACACACGAGACATCCTGCATATGAAATTAGACGATGCCTCAAAACACACACACTCTCGCAAAGTGTGGGTTGTGGGGTTTTATATCAAACTGTATGCCAAAGTAACTTGCCTGTCTTTTTTTAAAACAGAAAATCACATGTTATTCATTTTTCACAGTATTTTTTGTGTGATTCACACCAGTTTGGGGGTGGGGGTGGGGGTGGGGGGGGCGACAAAAATCACACACATACTTTCCCAGAAAACTTGCCCCGTCGCGTCACTGCTGCACACGCTGATACCCAACACTGCAAATGACTGTTATTTCACAAGCTTAAATGCTACATAAACTTCTCTCAGGCACATTAATATTATCATTTAAAAGCCAAATATGAAAACAGCCGAGGAGACACAGCTCTGTTGTGGCGTTAAACCGTGATAATTAAGTCAGGCCTTCACGTGGAGGAATCTGGCGAGTGTATGAACGCGCTCCAAACTCAGTGTGGCGGTCAATTTTTCAGCCCACCGCTGTGTGCTTAGCGTCACAGCTAATCTGAGTCCGCCGAGAGAGAGAGAGAGAGAGAGAGAGAGAGGGAGGTTGTCTGAGCTGAGGTTGAGCTATGTTTAGTTGCGGACGCTGCTGGTGGTTTGGGCTTTACTGCGCTGCCGCTGGCCCGTGGCGTGTGTATCGTGACCTGCTCGCGTTCCCTCTTTGTGCTCCGACCGCTGACTGGGAAGGGCACCACAAAACACGAAAAACACCAGACGATTACAGTATTAGGGTCTGACATAGTCCTGACTGCAATGAAGATTATTTGTGGTTTACTTGTGGGCAGATTGTGTGCGTTTCGCCTCGGGAGTTCATGAGGGATTCGGTGATTTGTGGCGTTGATACCGAGTGTTTGTTTACTTGTGGGTTAGGGGTCATTCTAGTAGCCAGAATTTTAATCTGCATAAAGTCTGGTTCACATTGCAGTTTGTCCTGAAGCATGTACTCTGTTTTGGTTTCAGAGGCACAGATCTGATACGGTCAAAAAATAATGCAAATGTAATGGCAACACTTTACAAGAGGGTCTGCGTAAGTTAACTGCTTTCGTCCACTTTTTTATGCACATTTTGGGAGGTCGTGTAATAAAAACTGCTGGATGGAAATGCCAAGATGCCCATAAATTATAAAAATTGTTTTTTCTTATGCGATAAAAAACATGCGCATAAACAACGATGGAAACACATTGATGCGCATCAATAAAAATCACGTGACTGCGCGACTGGGACGGTATAACTGTACTGACCAGCGATCTGATCTCGTTACACGACATCTGAAATGACATTGTGGTTGTTCTGAACAGGGTTGAAGAGTAACAAAATACAAGTAACTTAGTTACATATTTAAAATACAAAATTTGAGTGACTGTATTTGATTTTAAATGGGTGGTAATCAGATTACAGTTACATCTGAAAAGTGTTTTAGATTACCAAAGTGATTACTTTGAGTTTTAATGTCATTTAAACAGCGATTGCTGATTCTCTGACTCTGACCGTCTGAAAAGACGAGTTCAGTTTCATCAACTTTTCGACTGTTTTCATGTTTTGTGAGTCATTTTATAATTCACTCGTCACTGCAACTTTTTCTCACAATTTCTTTTTTCTCCTCACAATTCTGACTTCTCAGAATTGCAAGATTTAAACTCACAATTGCAAGTTATAAAGTCAGAATTGGGAGATATAAACTTGCAATACTGACTTTTTTTCTTGCAATTGTGAATTTAGTATGTGAGTTTATATCTCATAATTCTGACTTTTCTCAATATTGCGAGTTTATTTCTCATAATTCTGACTTTATAACTTGCAATTACAACTTTATAACAAGCAATTCTGAGGGAAAAAGTCAGAATTGTGAGATAAAAACTTGCAATGACCTTTTTTTGTGTTTGTTTCACACTTATTAGTTTTCCAAAGTATTTAGATGAAGTTACTAAACTTGAGTAATGTAACGAAATACGTTACAAATGACTTTTTAAAGCATGTGTTTTGTAATCTGTAGTGAAATACATTTTAAAAGTAGCCTACCCAGCTCTGGTTCTGAAATATGTCAAAGTGGCTCGGTGTAATTACTGTTCTTCATGAATGTGTTCATAAACAGGCATCCACCTCCGAAAGCAAGATAACACGTTTGCGTGTTATCGAAAATGACTAAAATGATAATATATAAATGGCTTCTCTTACTTTTCAGAGTGATATTTTGCAACAGTTTATCAGGAAGTGATGATTTTGTTCTCCTCTACTCACTGGATGGAAAACACTGCTTTATTTGCAAACGCTTCTTTTTGAATTCGCAACTTTGGATGAAAACGAATGTAGGATTTTACAACAAGGTACAACAAAACATTAGTTAATAAAGTAACGCCCATTGTTAGTTAAAGTGCCCCAATGCTTTTATGATTCTTATCTTTCATATTATTGTCCCTCAAAAGCAAAAATCGACTCTGAACAACCTAGACGAGTCGTTAGGAATTCCAATTCCATTAATGATTAATATTTTCTACTGGGTGTTCAAAATGTATTTTATGTTGTGCTAGGTTTGTTTTACAAGCTTCAATGTTACATCAGTCATTCACATTAATGCTCGGCTCACGTTAGCGCTGTTATTGATGCAGTTAATGATACAGTTCCCACATGTGCCGCGCAATAAATTATAAATATACACATGGGTTTGTTGATGAATGCTGATGGTGAGGAATTACTGTTGCAACATCTCATGATGAACGTCAAACCACTGTATCGCTGAGAAACGTCCTCCTCAAGTCTTTCTTGCGATGGAGGAATAACTAGTTCTTCCAATGTTTCATGCTCGGATTGATTACCATCGTTACTGTCTCTGTGTACAATCGTTGAGCTTTAGGAAGTTTTAGTTCAAATATGGTTGTGCGTGTTTCGCTTCTGACAGGCGCTGTAAGCGGCAGACCAATCACAACAGAGCAGGCTCACGGAACGGAAAGGCGGGGTTTAGAGGGACTGAAGCATTTTTTGAGAATCGTTGAAAAATGTGGTGATGCGCAATGTATATTATAAGAAAATTAAAGTGTTTTTTGACCCTTGACGCATGTCCAAGCACAATTTAAAACATTTAAAATAGCATAATGGGGCACTGTAATGCATTAACTAATGATAACTAATATTGTAAAGTCTTACAGCTAATCATAACACAAGGGTCCAAAGTTGAACAAACATGGAACATTCCCTTAACATTAGTGAATGGTTTCCTTTTTTTTTTTTTTTGGAACCAATACCTAATGTTCAAGGAATGTGCTTTTAAGGTTATATTGTTTGTATCGATAAAACATTCTCAGAATGATGCAGGGAGGTTTTTCCTGATGATCCAATGAGAACTTATACAGAATCTATTTTCTAACCATAAACTAACATTCCCAGAATTTTCTGGGAACCAAAATTGTTGGCCCGAGATTCTGCCTGTCACTGCTAAATGGATCCGAACTGCTGAGGACAGTAGTTCTACATAGTTCTGTTGCATATGCTGAGCAGTTTGCATCTGAAAGTCTCCAACTGCTGTCACGGCGCAAAACTGCCGATCCGGGAGCTCTCTCACGTCTCACGCTCTTCTGAAACACTCCTCCATCACCTCAGCAGTGCAATATTGCTGTGACTCAACATTCAGCAGAACTCGCAGCACTTGCCTTTTGACTACGAGGACATTTCACCTCTTACAATTGTGTTCAAAGAAAATATTTTCCACGCTGAACCACTTTTTACTGTATCCTGCATGTTTGACAAACAAGATCAGAAATGTTTTGATGTGGTGATGTATGCAGGATTCTCCAATTAGGTAGTGCGCTTAAACTCCGCCCCTGCAAGCTCACGCTCATCTGCATCTACACTTTTGAGTGCCACGCCCACATCTCAACAGCCGATCAAACATAGCCCCGCCCGACATTTTTTCTTTCTCGATAATGTGTCACCACATGAAAGAAAAGATCTGTTCCTTCTTCATAATGCATAAACGGACTAAAGAACTGAAGTGAATTTTTCGAGACCAATGGCTTCAAACCAGGTCAAATGTGTCTTAAAGGGGCAAATATTGAAAAGTTGCAATCAATAATCAATTTTTAGATCCCCACACACTGCTATAGCACGGATTTCGAAACTTACGAACAAGTCGTGCATACTGCGTTTTTATGCTTTTGCCAGACTGGGACACTACGACCTGCGGTTAATTATTTGGCCGAACTATTCTTTAAACAGAAACTATGACATATTTAAGACTCTAAAGTTCCTTTGGTCACTGGCGCTGGCCTTCAGACAGATCGCATGAATCAGGAGATTTGGTGAGGTCCAGTGCTGGTGCTGTGTGGTCCGTCTCCCAAACAGCCCTCGCTTTGATCCGAAACTTTCTTCTTCCTGTGATCCGCCTCCTACTCCACTTTTACCTGCTTCCTCGTCAGGATGTGACCTGAAATAAATTCACCTGGCAGTGACAGTGGGATTTTGCAGCCAGCACACTTGTGTAGCGCTCTTCAACGATCGACTTTCTTTCCAGACGAAACACATAAGAGCAATTTTGACCCGGAGGTCAGTCGAATTCCTGAGGCCTTTTTCCTCTTCAGAGGTAAATGGCTGTGGTTTCTGTGGAAGGCAGGTATTTTATACTCATACCAGGCATCCCACTTTAAACACATCCGTCTTTTTGAAGGCATGAAAAAGAAGATGGATGTTATGAGGTCAGCTCAGGGCCTACCGTCACATGTTCCTCTGCTCGCCTGTCCAACAGAAACGACGGCTACTTTAATAATTACTCACTCGGAGGGAAAGGGAATGAGTTCGTTTTCCTGTTGGCCGGCATTCAGCCTTTTCAGACGGACAAAAAGACGAAACTGCGACAAAATTCACGACGTTCCAAGGTATAAACAACCATTGAAAAAATGATCATGCAGGTATGGAAACGACATCCGGAACGATGTTTGGCTTAGAAAATGAGTTTTAATTCTTTAACACTCGTGCATCACTTCCCGTTTCCCCCCAAAACACATTATGTGTAAATAATCGAAAGATAATTGGATTAAATTTGTAAGCTACAAACTAAAAAGTTATATATAACTACATAATTAGATCTTGTCCAATTTGAGAAAAGGCTCTTCATAACCGGATAACACATGCTAAGTTGCACTCAACTGGAAAAATTCATTAGCAAGATTCGATATTGTTCATCAAAGCCTCGCAAATGTCTGAGAGAAGATGCAATATGTTGCGCATTTAAAAGTCTTTGCTTTATTACGGCACCGAATTGAGAAGAATTATACAGTTAAAATGCTTCCACATGTGTGCATTTACAGTTTGTTGTGGAGACAGAGCTGAAATAGACAGATATGGAACGCATTTTAGCGAACTACAATAAGACTATTTTTTTAAGACGCCTCTTTGAAGGGCCGTAATTAAGACCAGCCTGTGCTAATTCAATTAGCCCAAGATGCTCCTGATTACTTCTCGCCCACTACAAAGAGGAAGTTGTCACTCTATATGCATT
The DNA here is from genome assembly GCA_037194245.1 of Opsariichthys bidens. Classification (NCBI taxonomy): domain Eukaryota; kingdom Metazoa; phylum Chordata; class Actinopteri; order Cypriniformes; family Xenocyprididae; genus Opsariichthys; species Opsariichthys bidens. The sequence goes on from CM074287.1 coordinate 22,553,662, forward strand.
TTAAATTGCCGTAATAGAAACAAGTTACAGTCTAGCGGAAAAGTATAGTGATATTATCTGAGGCTTTATTACATGAGACGTATTTAATGTTCTATACGAACTTCTACTAATTTCAATAAAATGTGAAACTGTTGCTGTCAAAAGCAACTGTTTTCTTGACATAAAAAACAAATAAACAGCTTATTAAAAATATTGATAAAAACTAGTATCTTAATGATATTAATATTTAACACAAAAGAAGATATTTTGCCCATATAATGAGAGTCAGCGGGGTCCAAAAATAACAACGACGAAAAATAAAGATTGTGATTATAATTGTGATTTTAAGTGAAAAAAGCTGTAGATTTGAGCCTGTTCCTCACACAAAGATAATATGGCTAATACTCGTTTACAGTATTTACTTTCATTGGACATCTTTTGTGCCGTACAAACCTGGAATGGCATGAGGATGAATGATGGATGACATAAATTAATTTTTTTTTTTTTTTGCGAGAAACCCTTTAATTTTTGGTAGAAAGAAAAAAACCCCTCCTGCTGCCAAGCGTAGGACCAAATCTTATTTTGAAATTTCATGGTTTAAAACCACTTCCAAGAATCTCAAATCCCCACTGAATCTGCAGTCCTTCCCACTCGACCCAGATACACGTCTCCAGCGTTTCTCTTCGAGCGCGCTCATCTGACCTGCACGACGCCGATGCCGACGGAAGATCCAAAATCTGTAATTAATTTGCGGTGTTCGCCCTTGCTATTAATAGCCAATGATGTGTCCGATTTGCTTCGTGTGGCAGCAACTTGAGGGTGGAACACAATCCAGGACGAAGCTTCTCATGTGGAGCCAGGAATTCAACAACACTTCACTTTCTCTCTCCCTATTGCTTGTCTTTGGCATCACCGGCTCGTATCACGGTTAATGTAACAGTCTATTTATTGTGCATTGTTTGGCGTGTGTCGCGCATGTCGGCATGAATTCTCCAGTGGAGATTTTTGTTGGTGGGGTGCGGCCTCATCTGCGCTGGAAAACTGAATGGCATCTTCCTCCTTGGGCCAACTACATCTTGGCCGTTTCCCGAGCACAGCGAGTGGAATAATGGGGCTGGAATTACAAAACTGTGCTGTATCTCAATCACCTTCGTTCAGCGTGAGACAGAAAAACTTCACAAACACTGTAAATATCACCAAAACTGTGCTCTGAAAAGTCGTGCTTGCCAAGTCAAGCGTCACGGGTATAGATTTGAAAATCCCACTATATCAAGGCTTGAAACATACAAACGAACGCACGCGGAGTTGCTGAAGTAGTGACAGATCTTTTCTTCCACACAGATTTTTGCCAAAGATTCAATGTAGGGCAGGACTTGGTTCTATGCATCAGCTGATTGGATGTTAAGATGTGGGCGTGGCACTCAGATTTTGATTGAAATGACAAGGTCAGAAATGAAGCATATGCACAATCATTTTTCATTCCTTGCTGATTTTGAAATTGTCTGGTCCGGACAAACTCATGAGTTTGATATAGATATACATTCAAATGCCTCTGACATTAGACCGGATGTGTTATTATTTGTTACAAACTTACAAGTTGCGGATCCTCTTCAAACTGTTGCCTTGCCATGACAAAAAAAATGCAAGTGTACTGGATAACACAAACTATTTTTGCAGAGTCACACATTGTCATCAGAAAACCTAGGAAACGACTTTAAGCGATCCGACAGAACGGCAGGATTATGAATGCATTTGCTGCAAATGTCACCGGCCTCATTCTTCACAGATTAGCTGAGAGGTTTCCAGGGTTTTGTGGGAGGAAAACAGAACAATGATGCTGTTTAGTTCCAGAACACAGTGATGAGATACTCTCTGTGTGGCCCACTTTTAAAATCGGGCTCAACATGTTTCGCATGACGCTTCCCATAGGAAAGAAAACTCCCGAATGAGACCTCTTAAATATCTCACTTGTTGCCTATAAACAGCAATGAGATTAAATACAGAGAAAGTCTCCTGCTTCTCAGATGTTTCTCCTGAGAAAATGAGCCTTCAAAGTCTTGTACTGTGCTCAGATTCAAAGTCAGACCCACAATCAAGTCAAAATTTGTGTCCAAAATCTAACAAAAAATGTGAAAGTTTTGCTGATGTTCCCATTAAGTCAAACTGGAGTTTTCTAAACCTTCAAAACAAATGTTTTGTTTTTAAAATGCTTTGGCTTCGTAATCACCAAGTAAACATTCCATTTATCATTCTGCAAACACTACTTTTGAATCTTCTTGAAACGAGTAGCAACGTTTAAAAAAATGCTAAAACGTTCCAGGGAAGAAAAAAAAACGATGGCGTAAACGTTTCGACAACATTATTAAAGAACGTTACTGGAAGAACGTTTCTGAGAACATTCCCTGTTAGCATCAGAGTATGATAGCGCCTCTCCGTCTGTGACCGTTGAGTGCGTGAAGTGTCCAATAGAGCTGCAACTAACGATCGTTTTTTTCCATTAGTCGACTACTCTAACGATTATTTATTTATTTATTTTTCCCGTTTAGACGACTACTCTAACAATTATTATTATTTTGATTAGTCGACTACTCTAACCATTATTTTTATTACTTTTTTTTGTTATAATCTAGTGATCTTTTTACGTAAGAAGTCAGAACTAGTTTAGCAGTTCATTGAGGTGTAGAAACACTGGGACACGCCATTATGTAATAATACGATTTGATTTAGATTAAAAATAAGCCACTCATGTGTGCTCGTCCAGTGGGAGACATTTGAACTTTAAAATGAAGAGTTCTCTACAGTCTTAAAGGAACTTTGATAGTGTTCAAGCCACTGAACAAACGTCTCCTGAACCGTGTCTTTTTCCTCTTGCTCTGTCTGTGATGCAGGGAGTCTTGTGATTGGTTGCCAAGGGAGATGAGGCGGCTAAATTCTGATTGGCTGGAATTCTGTCGCATTGTAAGGCTGGTTTGTGTCGAGCAGGCGAGCGGTCGGCTCTTCGCGAGCGCGCGGGGCGGGAATCAGGAGCGCGAGCAACTGAAACCTTGCACGTGCGAAAGAGAACGTCCGCGCACATCCAAATAAACTTCTTTAAAATGCAAAACTGATTTTTGTTCGCGCTGAATATTTTCTTATTTGCGAGACAAAGATTTTCTCCTCAACTCAGTTGCACGCTCAGAATAGGATCTTGCGTGCAAAAATTTGGCAGAGATCCAATTCCATAGGTGGTACGCCATTTCGGTTCTGCAAAGGGGAAAAAGGAGCGTTTTATTCGGCCTCTGTTTAAAGTATTCCCACACTTTTGATCATCGTGGTCTGGGTTTTTGTGATAGAATGGAACTTTCTCCGTTCCCAGGAGCAGAAGCCGCCATTACGCCAGATGAACGTAAACAGTGTGACGCGTCGACGCATTTCACGCACTTCAACGTCGACGTAATCGACGTAATCGATGATGTCGACGCTTCGTTGCAGCAATTGTGTCCAATAACCCTCACTTCCCTGCATCGTCCAGGAATTTAAAGTGCATTTGCACTGCAAAATGGCATCACCATGAAGACTGGGATGCACCTTAAGTATAGTTTGGGATTTACTACATAATAACCTCATTTGACTCAATTTTAGAAACAACAAGTTGATACATACAAATGAAACATAAAAAAAATCCAGCGATATGAAAGAGCAGCCTCAGAGCAATAACATTTTCCTCTTTCTTCGAGACATAGATGCACATCACAAACTGTTCCAACACCCATCACCATGCACCATGATGCTCTCACGCCAACACTGTGTACACAGGGGATTCCCTGAGGGCCAGACAGACTGTACTGGATAATGCTTTAATGACAGGGAACACCACAGACCAGCAGTGTGAGTGTGAGTGTGTGTGTGTGTGTGTGGCTGCTGTGGTTGCTGTTTCACAGCTCCGAGCATTTCACTGCGTCTTTCCCTGGCCAGCATTTCCACTGCAGGGCTGCGATCACTGACGCATGCGATCTTTCCCGCCGGTTGCTCCTGCAGTCTGTGATCTGCAGCTCCGGGGAGGAGTGCGCTCTAAATGTCACATCTGTCTGAAATAGAATAAACTCTTTATCGAGTCGCACATAGAGATGAGTCACCGCCACCCCCACCCATGACTTTACGACAAATAATTTTAAATTTGGTTCCGTGGCATTTGTACTGACTCTTTTGATAGAAGTGAGCATGGGTCACACCAAATCCACGGCGACATTTGAGAGTCACATTTAGAGCTCGAAACCGAATTTATGCAAATATGCAAACAGACGCGGAGTTGATATTTGGATTTTTAATTTCAGTTTTGTTTGAATAAGTTTGAATGGTGCACAATTAGTTTTTATTTAGTCAAGAAACTTTTGTATTATTTTTGAAAAATAGATAGCTTTAAGGCCCGCTCACACTACAACTATATTAGCGTCCACAACGAAGCGCAGTATCGTTTCGTTTATTATACGCGCATTGCAGTTTTGTCGTCTACCGCTTTAAATGTGCAAGTTTGTTAAAACATGGTGGATTCTGATTGGCTGTCAATGATATTTTTCATCTGTGTATCGTCAGGGCTGGGCAGGTTACTTTTAAAATGTGTTTCACTACAGATTACAAAATACACGCTTTAAAAAGTCATTTGTGACGTATTTCGTTACATTACTCAAGTTTAGTCACTTCATCTAAATACTTTAGAATACTTTGGAATACTAATAAGTGTGAAACAAACACAAAAAAGGTCATTGCAAGTTTTTATCTCACAATTCTGACTTTTCTCCTCAGAATTGTGTGATATAAAGTTGAAATTGTGAGTTATAAAGTCAGAATTATGAGAAATAAACTCACAATATTGAGAAAAGTCAGAATTCTGAGATATAAACTCACATGTTGCAAGAAAAAAGTCAGTATTTCAAGTTTATATCTCCCAATTCTGACTTTATAACTTGCAATTGTGAGTTTAAATCTCGCAATTCTGAGAAAAAGAAGTCAGAATTCACAATTGTGAGGGGAAAAAACAAATTGTGAGAAAAAGTTGCAGTGAGTGAATTATAAAACGACTCACAAACAACTATCAGAAAACATGAAAACAGTCAAAAACATGAAACTTAACTCCGTTTTTTCAGATGTAACTGTAATGAAATACACTTACTGAAATTTTGTATTTTAAATACGAAACTAAGTCATTTGTGTTTCGTTACTCCTCAACCCTGTGTGTCGTTGTGGTTGTAGACTTCCCTATTCTCGTAGATTACCAAAACTGTATCGTTCTTGGTGTGAACGGCCATCTGTTTTACTTCAGTATTAACTTTAACTTATATCTCTTATGCACCACAAACACTGTCAGAAAATGCAACAAGTAAATCCCTTGCTTAATTAGGAGTGTTTTTACAGACTACACTGATTATCACTCGAATGCAAATCTCATTTTCGCTATAGATTTTGAAAACAGTAGTAATCCTCGGCCTTCAAGATCGATGACAGAGTTTCCTATTTGTGCCGTCACCCAGGTTTCCTCTATAAATGTGCAACGTTCTCAGTAAGACTCTCTCCGCTCTTCCCGATAGTTGACCTCCAAAAGAAGAATGAAAACCAACTGCAGAAAAGTCAGTAACACAACAGAGAAGAGGTGTGAACCAGATACTCCGTAAAGAACATTTATGACCGTCTCTGGACTCAAGTTACGAAAGAGTTTCTCCTAAAGCATCGATGCAAAAAGAACAGAAGCTCTTCCACTAGCTGGGCCTCCAAAAGTTCATCTGTCACATCTATTAGAATAAATGAGGTGAAAAATGGCCTCTAACAGCAGCCTGCAGACATGCGTTTGGACATACTTGACACCTGAGACCAATTTCCACCTTCTGTTGGACGAGGCGTCTCGATGCAGCTCTGCCAGAGCCGAGTCAGTCTGTTAGCGAGGAATCGCATGCTAAAGTACCTGAAAGTTTTAGAAACTAGTGAAAATACATTGAAATAAGTTTTCCTTTGTGCAGCTCCTCTCTTCCCAGTCTGTCAGTAACGCTCTGTTTACTTCCTGTCTCTGTGAAGCCCCTCCTTCTAAAGTTAGTTACTGTTGCCATGTGCCACACATCATGGAAAATACATCCTGGAGCAAAGAGTACACTGACAACACGTCGACAGGCATGAAACAGTTTCAAATTTAATATGTCAGAATTTTTTAAAGCAGTTTAATCAATAAATAGCGTCTAGTGTCGTGACAGATCGCTGCAGCTCCTCGTGAGCTGATCCTCTAGTTCATTTACAGCATCAAATAAACATGAATGAACATCAGAAGGAATGTCGTTTCAAGTGCGGAAAGACACAATTTTTCGAGTTCAAGTTCAGCAACGTTCATCTACTGACTCCCCTGACTGCCTTGATGGACAAAATGGCCGATTCGGGGTCGTGATTGGTCAGATCGCCTGTCAATCAAACTGTTTGCGAAGTTTATATCTCACAATTCTGGATTTTTTTCTCAGAATTGCGAGTTAATATCATACAATTCTGACTTCTTTCTTAAAATTTCATGTTTATCTCACAATCGTTCTTCGCAAAGCCCCGCCCCCTTTAGTTACTGTTGCTATGTCCGCTCTCACGCCACACATCATGTTCTCACGGAGTGAAAAATACATCAAGGACACTGACAACGCATGAAACAGTCTCATATTTAAAATACTGTAATTTTTTAAAGAAGTTTAATCAATAAATAGCGTTGCGCGTGTCTTTAATGTGTCGTGACAGCGATCATCTCTTCACACTAGTTCATTTATAGCATCAAATAAACATGAATGAACATCAGAAGGAATGTTGTTTCAAGACGCGGAAAGACGTTCAAGTTCACCGACGTTCATCTACTGACTCCCCTGACCGCTTTGACGGACAGAATGGCCGATTCGGGGTCGTGATTGGTCAGATCGCCTGTCAATCAAACTGTCAATCGCGATGCAATTTTTCAAACCTGATGTGAAAAGCTCCATATGAATTGTTTCAATTTAAAAGCTCATCATGTCAAAATTGCTCTGTACAAATTTCAGCATAAACACATGAGGGTCACGCAGTCGTCAGGGTGTCAAAGCGTTACTCGAACCATAACCCACTCTCTTCTGTCTCTCTCACTCTGTCTGTCTGTCTCTCTAAAGCTCCAACCCTTGATTACACTAAACCTCAGCCATCACCACAAATGCCCTGCGCTCTGCCAACAAACACAGGCTAGAGTTCTGTCAGTCTGGGGCTCATTTTTGCCCTACTGTAAACTGTGCGATGAGGGCGGGATTCCGTGCGGCCGTGCTGATGTCATGGGCTCGCGTTTGGCCCGGACTCAGACCTCTGTGCGGGGGAACGACGGGGCTAAAAAAGGGATGGTTACACTTCAGCTCAAGACAGAGTAGGAGAGATCTGAATGTTGAGTGCATAAATGTGGGCTCTTGTGGGTCACACTGGTTCTAAGTTGCCGTGAAGTGGAGATGTATCATCTGTCGTCTTTTTCCCAGACGTCTGCCAGACATGTATATCCCATCCACGCGTCTAGGTCATACTGCATCAAAATGAAATATAGAAACGATAGGAAAAATATAAATAATATATATATGACATTTTTTGCAATGTGACATTATGATGGTCTTAAAATACTGTAGGTTTTATTTTTCAATGACTGAGTTTACATTCACCCTCATAATCCGTTAAGCGATATTGTTTAACTTTACCTCATGTAAACGCAATACTTAAAGTAATGCGATTAAGCTCGTAATAACCATAAATCGCACTGAACCATGAGGCGTACGGCGATTTTAATTACAACAGGAATTGGATTTCCACTAGTAACAACGGCAATTTTTGATATCAACAATTCAATTTCCACTAGTATAAACTATAATTGTTGATATCAAGAATTGTATTTTTACTCGTGAGATCTCGCCATAGGCTGCCATTCAAATTCAATTGTTGATATCAAGAATTCATTTCTTACTAGTTGAAATTCCAGTTTCACACATCAGGAATACAATTCTTACTAGTAAAAATGTTCATTTCTGATGTCATGAATGTGATTGTTACTAGTAAGAAAGCCGTTTTAGATATCAGAAATTATATTGATATCAGGAATTCATTTTAAGATATCAGAAACTAACATTTTTACTAGTAGCAATTCAATTGTTGATATCAAGAATAGACATTTGCACTAGTAACAATGTAATTGTTGAAATCAGAAATGTGCATTTTTACTAGTAAGAATTGTATTCCTGATATGTGTAAGAAATGAATTCTTGATATCAATAACTGAATTTGAATGGCAGCCTATGGCGAGATTTCACTAGTAAAAATACAATATCAAGAATTATAGTTTATACTAGTTGAAATTGAATTGTTGATATCAAAAATTGCCATTGTTACTAGTGGAAATCCAATTCCTGATATCAAGAATTAACATTTTAAGTAGTGAAAATGTAGTTGTTGATATCACAAGTTCATATCCTGAATATGAATAAAAGTCAAAACTGGCTTGCCATACTAATAGGACCTTTTTTTAAAGTGTTAATGATTTTTTGCATTGTGACTTTATTCCATAACAATTGAGCATAATGAAATTCAAATGCAATGCAAAGTTGAAAGTTCTAATAACACCTGCGTTGAAATGATTCAGTTTCATGTAAATTCTGTTTGCGGCTCACTGCATGTGTTTATTGGGTCTCAGTAAACCGTCCCGTGTGCATGTGTGTGTAGGTGTGTTTATTTTTGTGCGTGTGGTTTGTGTGTGTATGTGTGTGGGCATTTGTTTTTTGTGTGCATGAAGAGTGTGTGTGGGTTTGTTTGGGTGTCATGTGTGTTTGCTTCAAGTCTGTGGTGATGTTTTGAAACCAATAGATTTTATTTCGTTATACCGCAGAAGAAAAAAAAAACATATCTGACTCAATATGGCAGCCTTTTCTCTCTACGGATTATATACAGATTAAAAATAATGTGGATGACACTGAATAAATATCTTTTCATCAAGTTAGGTGCTGATTATTAATCACTCGAACCCCTTTATCTATCTGGCATTTCCGCCATGTTTGTAGTTTTTAAACACTTTTTATTTTTGATTGTAGTTCTAATCAAATCCTCATCTAATGCGCAATAGGATAAAAGCAACATTAGCGGTTAGAGTGCGTATGGATCTGATTCTAACCGGAAAAATTGGACATACTGCGATTTGGGACACTAATTCTAGTACTTTTTAGGATGGGAAGTATGTGAAATGGTCTGAGAAGGCACTGTTGATTTGTTCTCTGTAGTGTTTTTTGTGTCTTTTGCTATTTGTTGTGCTGACTTTAAAGCATCTGGTGCCAAATAAAATCCACCCACTCAACAACACATTGACACAATAAGGCAGCGAGGGTTGGATGTAGTACTGTACTGCAGTCCTTCTCTGTCTCATAAGGGTCTCTTTAGCATACAGACACACTCTCTCTCTCTCTCTCTCTGCAGTGATGAACAGTGAGTGCGCGGGTTCGAGAGACTCCACAGATATCAGCTCAGACACACACAGCTGCGTTCAATTGCAGTTGTAGGGTGGGGGGCGGCTGATGGTCTGACGAAGCGTCAGCAAGACGATCTGTTTTTCCGCGGAGACGCCCAGTGTCAACAGACTGGCTGTCTCTCCCACACACATACACACACACCGTTCACACAACCCGGGGAATCACAGAGCAGCCACTTCATGTTAATTACTGTAAGAAAAAAAAAAAATAGAACCCTGGAGTTCTGTACGCAATTTTAAAGCCAAAAAGGTTCTAAATATGGAGAAATGAAGACTTTTACAAAGTCTTGATGTTGTTTTTGGGCTCTTCTAGATTGAATGTTGATTATTTTCCTCATTGTTGCAGCTCCTCTCTTCCCAGTCTGTCAGTAACGCTCTGTTTACTTCCTGTCTCTATGAAGCCCCTCCTTCTGAAAAGCACAGCGTGCTCCGATTGGTCGGCTGGAGCGGTGTATTACGATTGGTGTTTGTGTTTCAACACACTACTAACTAACTCAACCAGGCTCCGCCCCTTTAAAAATCATTAAAATGAGGAATATTGTGTAGAAAACTCAAGATGAAGGCGTTTCAGGAGTTCATGATATAGAGAAAAATTCCCAGAGATTTGTCGTGCTCAAACAGCAACATTACTGTAACGGATCATCACTCGAGTTGGGATCCATTTGCAGGCTTTTATTAATAGATAGAATAGTGAAACAGGGCCAAGGTCAAACAGCAGGAACAATTATGTCAGAGATCAGGCAAACTCGTAATCGTATCGAGCAGAGATATCCAGGCAAACAAAACAACAAGGCAGGCAGCAAGGGTCGCAAACGGAAAAACAAAGGGGCCAATACCAGGTAAAAAGACAACAGGAAATAACGCTCAGAGATGTACCGTGGGAGGAAACAAAACTTCGCAAATGACATCAGTCTAAGCGTCTCTTTTAAAGGAATTCTGGGAAATGTAGTGAAATGCGGTGTGCAGTGAGTGTATGTTAACGTTCCGGTGAGGGTGCCCTCTGCCGGTCAGAGGAGGGGATCGCGGAGCTCGTCTTCGTGACAATTACACACTAAAGAAAGATGGCACAAAATGTAGCTATTATTGCCCAGCTCTTTAAATGAAATTGGTACATATAAATACATATGTTTGTGTGTGCAATATAGCAAATCTGAATGGCTTGATTGCTTGTGTTGCCAAAAAATGTAAACTACGTTATCACCCAGCTCGAATCTGCAAAATGCAACTATAAGGCATGAAGATATTCAGTCATGATTTTCTGTGAAACTGCTTTGAAACAGTGTCATCAAAATATGAAACATTGATTTCAGCTGTAAAGCAGCTCGACAGAAGACAAGAGTGTCATTATTCGGATCAAGACGACTCAATGTTGATTCAGTTCAGTTCAATAACAGTGCCGAAAGTTGCTGGAAAGTTAGTGTCATTATTCAGCTCAATTCAGTTCAAATTCTGCTCTCAATTGATAACGTTCAGCTAAATGAATAATATTACTGAATATTTATTGTCTTTACTGATGTGTACACTGAAACTCTTGCACATTCCAACAAAAAGCAATGTGGCATATTTGGGTTTGCTTTGCCAGCGGGGTGTAAAGCCGTCTGTACTTTGCAGTAATAACTCATTGCCTCTCGGGTGGGGTGGTTATTTCAGCTTAATCAAGTTGTTTAAAATACAGTTGTGCGCTAGGCGACAGGGCAGCTATTTTGACGCCAGGGATTTTCACTGGGACGGTTCTGCTCTATAAAGTGCTTCCCCTGCTCGGTTTAATGGAGGAAATCAGACTCAGCTTGAACAGAACGCAGCCCAACTTAATTCACCTAATTGTGCTGTTTTTTTTTCTCCATGTTACCCACTCGACATGCAGTTGTACTCATTATTTCTGCCTCCGTTTGAGTGGCTGTGTGGAGGAAACATGGCCCTGAGAAAACCACATCATAAAACACAAGCGCAGTAAAATACGACTTCAGTCAACCTCTCCCTCGCCACTTTGGGTTTTTTACTGCGCTGATTTGTCTGCAAAGCAAACAAATACATTTAAAATCTAATTTCACAAGTTCATTACTTTTTCACATTAGCAGAGGATTCTTTAATTACTAATGCAGCACAAATTGACATGCTGAAAGTGTTACTCTTACCACAAGGAGCATCAAGAATCACCTTTCAATTTGTCCAAGTACCCATGAAAAATGAGCCATTAACTCATACCTCAGTGTCTGTCGTGAAGCGTAAAATGTTTTCTGCCACAAAAAAGACATTTCGACCTCTCTACAAAAAGGAAGATATATATTTAAAGACATCAGTTGACAATGAAAAAGTACCAATGTTTGACGCCCAAGTCAAACGCGAGGATAACGAGCGCCACCTGCGCGCTGCACCGGTCTCGTGTCTCTCACGGAGGAGCTCCGGAAGCATAAAAGAGGAGCGACCACAGTGAAGGACGAGAGAGGACCAGGCCTGGACTTTATGTTGTGTTTTTATTATGTTTGTGCCATTTTACTTTCGTTTTATTGTTTATTTATTTATTTGATTAAAAGTTATGTTTATCGTCCATCAAAACAAAGTATTTGCAGACATTAAGCACAATATACTTGTGACCGCTAGTTGACATGTAGAATGTCTGAAGTGGACTATCAAAATAAAGCGTTACCTGCACTGTAAATCTGGGTCAAATATGGACCCAACCGTTGGGTTAAAAATGTAAGTAAAATCTTTTTCCATATTTGACCCAAATTTGGGTTGCATTTTCTGAGCGTGATAAACGTATCCTTTAGTTATTATGAGCACAAGCAACAGAACACCACATGAAATCTTTGATGCAAATCCGTTGTTTGTTTTTTTTTTACATATTTATTTTGATGTTTTGTTTTAAAATCATAGCAAGGTCCTTGTGCTACCCTGAGAGCCGCTTCTGTTCGCACTAAACCCTGGAAAAACAAAAGCTGTCCAGCTACTGTATTTGTAGCCAATTCATGGTTTAGCCTTCACTTTTCCACCACCAGTTTCAAATCCAAAGACAAGGCGGAAAACAAATGAGCAAGTCAGTTGTCAAGATCGTTAGCAGATAGAGAAATGATCCATGTCACTGACTTCTCTGCTGGTTATTGGTTCCAGCCCCGCCGAGCGCATCCAACTCTGCACTTCTCATTGTGAGCTCTTCATCCGCGAGATTTCCAGGAATATTTGATTGTGACTGAATCTGTATTCATGCACACGCACAAACTAATCACAAACGTTCACTACTTAAAGATCATATCTTATTCTTTTGAATATAACGGAGCACTTGGTACCTTGTCATATTTATAAATTACACACTGATTCAATTACAACAAAGAATATTTATGTTTTATATCAACTGGTTGACAGTATAGTACTGTAGATTTTCCTCAGATGCTTAAATATTCCACACAGTCTCACAATTAATGAGGTCATAAAACTGCACAATAAGATTATGAAATTTGTTGCATTGTACAGTTGCCACATCTGTGAATGCACAATGGATTTGCATAGAAATGCTTTTGATAGTCACCCATCAAATTACACGATTTACATTTATGCATTTGGCAGATGCTTTTCTTCAAAGCAATTTGTATTGGAAGGTATTTCCTGGGAATTGAACCCATGACCATGGCATTGCAAGCGCTACTAGTTGAGCTATAGGGATGCACCCATTTAACAGCTATTTTAATCTACACTTGATCTAAGTTTGGTTGGAAGTTTTTGAAAAACTTTTCTCTAGTTGAAAAACTTCTGCAACTGCAACCTACTGCAATATGCAAAGAAGAAGAAAACAGACATATGCCTTTGTCTTCTCTCACTTTGACTTCTGTAATGCACTTTTTATGTAACTGCCTAAAAAAACAGACAGAGTGCAGCTTGTGCAAAACTGCGGCCAGGTTATTAACAAAAGCCAGTCAGAGCAAGCATATTACACTAGCTTTGGCTACGCTGCTTTGGCTTCCAGTCTCAAAAAGGATTGATTTTACCGTTCTTCATTTGTTTTTAAAGCACTAAATGGCCCAGCACCTACGTTTTAGAGTATCAACGTTTCACTACATCAATTGTGATCACTATTGCTTTTTTAACCACAGATTGACTTTTCTTCACCTGTCCTCGTATTTCACCTTTGACTTGCTTTTATTTTGCAAGTTCTTGGTATTAGAGGTAATAAAAACTAGATTTTTACATTCTCTGAAGGAAATTCTTGCAGATGCAAAAGACTATGCCACCTTCCAGCCAAAGTAAAACAGATACTGTTCCCTAGATACGGCTCAGCTTGCCGATCACTTAGAAAAGTAGTAGTCGCACAACAATTCGTACCAAATGTGCTGCAAACATCCCAAAAAAAGGGAAGCCAAAGAATTTGATCGCCCCCCAGTGGCCGGCTGCAGTATAGGGCATAATCTCCATGTGATCGAAAGGTAACGAGTAACGAAATACAAGTAACTTAGTTTCGTATTTAAAATACAAAATCTGAGTAACTGTGTTTCATTACAGTTACATTTTAAATGGGTGGTAATCAGATTACAGTTCCATCTGAAAAGTATTTTAGATTACCAAAGTGATTACTTTGAGTTTTAATGTCATTTAAACAGCGATCGGTGATTCTCTGACTCTGACCGTCTGAAAAAGACGAGTTCAGTTTCACCAACATTTTAATGCTTTTAAGAGGATCATAAAAATGTTGTTATTTTTATTTAGTTCTGTCCTGAACAAGACAAAATGACTGAATTTATACAAAAAAAATGCCTTAACTGTCCTGTCATGACCTGATGATCCACGACTGTTTTCATGTTTTGTGAGTCATTTTATTATTCACTCGTCACTGTGACTTTTTCTCACAATTTGTTTTTTCCCCTCACAATTGAGAGTTTGCATTTGCAATTGGGAGATATGAACTTGCAATACTGACTTTTTGTCTTGCAATTGTGAATTTAGTATGTGAGTTTATATCTCATAATTCTGACTTTTCTCAACATTGCGAGAAAATATTGAGAAAAGTCAGAATTATGAGATATAAACTCACAATATTGAGTGAGAAAAGTCAGAATTATGAGATATAAACTCACAATATTGAGAAGTCAGAATTATCTCATATTTTAGACTTTTCTCAATATTTTCAGTTTATGTCTCAAAATTCTGACTTTATAACTGGCAATTGCAACTTTATATCACAATTTTGAGGGAAAAAGTCAGAATTCTGAGAATAAAACTTGCAATGATCTTTTTTGTGTTTGTTTCACACTTATTAGTTTTCCAAAGTATTCTAAAGTATTTAGATGAAGTTACTAAACTTGAGTAATGTAACAAAATATGTTACAAATGACTGTATTTTGTAATCTGTAGTGAAATACATTTGAAAAGTAACCAGCCCAGCTCTGTCGAAAGGGACGCGTGCCAAAGTAAAAAATCCAATTGCACTTCAAATAACTTTTTTCTGAAGATGGTTTCTGTCATTTCATCAAGCTGACATATGTTCAAGTGTTCGTTTTCCTAGTAAGTTTGGTTTTAGTCAGTTATTTGATGCTATAAAAACTGGGCGTAAGTCATGATTGACGGCTGTGTTTGCGATCGAAACTCGGGCTCCGAATGACGTAATCGACAACCGTTTCTGGGATATTGTGGCTTCGTTTTTTCTACAGCGGAAGGAAATGGTGACTATATTCCGTAAATGTTTGGGTCTAACAAGTTGCCAAGGTTTAATAACGAATATGAACAACATTAATTCATACACAAAAACAGCTAAAGCTTGTGCAGTGACATTCACAGCAGACAATCTGCCTACAGTTAGAGTGGCTTTATCTTATTAAAACAAACCCAAATAAACGTCCAAACCACTGTCGTTTCCAGCTTTCAACACTTCAGGCTTTTGAGTGATGTTGCCTCTGATTCTGGGCCGCGTTTCGTTCCCACGTCTTTGCCTGAAAATGACTGTTTTCCCAATCCATTTACAGAAGTAATTTGATTGCTTTGGTTATCGTCCTCAGACATTATCTTTATCCTATAATTCGCTTTCTCTCTTCGAGACGATGATGCTGCTTTTCTCTCACCTAGTGCATTTTAAGTTTGTCTACATAGAAATTAAAATGAACTCATCCAGCTAGTATATTTATCTCGTGCTTGGGTTACTTTCTGAGTCAACATTATTGAAACGTCAACCATTGTTTTGGTTTCGCTCGACTCCAGATACCCACTTAAATCAGTGAAAGCGCCACAAACCGTGATAGAAGGCTGTTCTTTGTGAGCGTCGTCCAAAATCAACCCCGGCGTGATGATGTGCTGACAATCATCCGCAGGGTCAGGCCAAGCATTTCCCAGCATTCATAAAGATCATTACATTGTGTCATTATTTCAGATATCACGCCCCGGCGCTCTTCAAAGTGTTCTTAATGACAGTGTTTTAAAGGTGCACTTACTAATGAGCTTTTTAAAACTGGATATAATTTTGCCAGGAAAAAATGTACTGGAAAAAAACACTGAGGAAGTCATTTTTTTGAAGTGTGTTCACACACGTCCGCTGTGAACTGAGGAAATGCTATTGGCAATAATAGCAAAAAAAAAAAGCACTCATTCCAGACATTTAAAACTGCAGGCTTTGTTGTAATCAGCAGAACTTTTTCTTGTTCGCCTGGCAGGAGAACGAACATTTCTTTTGGAACAGTGAAATAATTAGATTTTTTCTGATGTTTTTGGACTAGCTGCGTATTTTTGAGGATAAACTATAACTTTTAGAAATAAATGTTAGTATTTTAAAATGTGCTTTCCGTGTACGCGCTCTCCGAAGGATTTATTTTTTCCTGCTGGTGTGTAAACGGAGACTCTGAGAGGAAATGAAAGAATCTTTGCCAGTGACAGATAACAGGGAAAGGACACGACGGTGAGAGATCAGCGCAGAGATTGCACACCTTCTCCGCCTCTGACCTGAAGTTAGCGGGTTCAGTCTTCGCACATGTTCAAACTGAAAGCCTATACTTGTGAGACTTTCACTTGAAGTTCTGGACATAAAGTTTTAAACATGCTGCAATTCAAGAATTTATACAAAGCATCATAATGGTCAGCCATTCCTCAAACATCTGTTCAAACGCTATAAATTCTCCACACATTACTGAAATCTATTTCAGAGTCCTGATACACCCTACAGCTCACATCGTCCCCTGCACTCTCCTAATGACACCTATTAGGGGCGGCACGGTTCACAAAACCCACGGTGCGGTTCGTGTCACGGTTTTCGGTTCTGTACGGTTCTTGTTGTCATTTTTTCTTTTAATCTTTAACACTCCAGAAATTTCCTTCAGCATATGATATATAGCTTATTTATCCTCAATTTAGGATACAGTATTAACATTTTTGTAATGTAATCATGACTGTAAGCACATTATTAGGACCATCTCTGAGTAAAAGCAGGTGAGATTTTGAAGACATTGATGGTGACGTGCTTTTCGTTTGTTTGGCATAAAAAGAGCATGTGTTTTGTTATCTCTACAGGAGCTTGTGCCTTTTTAGCACACAAAGATTGAAATTAACTTGCATTTATCAAACTGCCAACTTCAGTGTAGCTCTTACTAAAAAAAAAATATTTAAAAGACAAAGAGAGGAACTCTTTAAACAAGTCAAAATACTTTCAACATAAATATATAATGTAATAGCATAAACATCCCCAATGCTTTAGTTATCTCCGAGAGGTTTCTTAAATGCTGCGGACAGTAGAAGTTGTTTCCTAACCGGCTCTCTCCTGTTTGTGCTCCTCGACACATTGTCGTGATGTCTTCTCAAATGAACTGTCATATCAGAAGTGTTTCCATCAGCATATTGAATGCATTTTGCACAATGCTCGCACACAGTCGCAGTTCTAGCTACTGTTTTATTTCCGTTGTCATCGTAAGGATTTGAACGACACGGACGCATCCGCCAACTCCGGGCCGTTCACATTTCGCGCCTAAAAAAGCGTGTAAAGCGTGGCCGCATTGCTTCCATTTTGAGCGCGCTTGCCGCGCGCCTACAAAGGAAATAATGAATATGCGCGAAACTGTCTGAATTGCGCATGCGTCGAACCGTGCGAGACAAGCGAACCGAACAGTTCGAACGGTTTTCATGTAGCGTGCCACCCCTAACACCTACACACTTCTGATGTGCCCTATATAGTTTTGATGCCCCCTTCAGACTCCTGGCATCCTCCGCACCGCAACAAGGGATTTTCTTCTTCAGTGTTTTTGTCTTCTCAGGGCTCCAGACAGCACATTTATGACCAAAAATATGAGATAATATAAATTTATGTGTTATGATTTACAAATTTGCATGTCTTTTTAACTGTGTGTTCTGATGAGTATCCTATCGCATCTTTTGTTGTAAAATGAGATGATGCGCGTCAAAGTTTCGGTGGAAAAAACCCATTTCACTCACTGAATTTGAGGCGAGCGCCAAAATGCGCACGGGGAACGCAAAGATCAGTCAGAAAAACGTTAAAATGAGAAATATCAGACTAACACCAACACTGACAGGCTCCGGTTGTGCCACAATGAGCGAGATGTGTCAATGAACGAACACCAGGTTTGTCCATTTCATGCATAAACTATAGTATAGTGCACAATACATAACCAGCACCAACGCACCAATTGTCCCAAATGACACACTATACACATGCATACTAGGCACGATGTATGTATGAATTTTCTGAAGTTATTTTTGTCCATTCCACACTTAGTTTCATCAGTTAAACAAAACACAGCTTTTCAACACAATACTCACACTACAAATTGGCACAGAATAGTGTTCAAACACGTGACGCAGGGTTGAGGAGTAACGAAATACAAGTAACTTAGTTACGTATTTAAAATACAAAATTTGAGTCACTGTATTTCATTTTAAATGGGTGGTAATCAGATTACAGTTCCATCTGAAAAGTATTTTAGATTTTAATGTCATTTAATTTTAATGTCATTTCAACAGCAATGTAAACATTACTGGATGATCTATGACTGTTTTCATGTTTTCTAATAGTTGTTTACAAGTCATTTTATAATTGTAAAAAAGGTCACTGCAACTTTTTCTCACAATTTTTTTTCCCTCACAATTGTGAGTTTGCATTTCACAATATAGATATAAACTTGCAATACTGACTTTTTTTCTTGCAATTGTGAATTTAGTATGAGTTTATATCTCATAATTCTGACTTTTCTCAATATTGTGAGTTTATATCTCATAATTCTGACTTTTCTCAATATTGTGAGTTTATATCTCATAATTCTGACTTTATAACTCGCAATTGCAACTTTATATCACACAATTCTGAGGAAAAAGTCAGAATTGTGAGATAAAAACTTGTTCCACACTTATCAGTATTCCAAAGTGTGACGAGCAGGGCGGGCGAGAGCCGTGAGGGAGCGGCGCGAGGCCGGTGACACGAGTGATAATGAGCGTCACCTGCTCGGCGCACCGGTCTCGTTTCTCTCACGGAGGAGCTCCGGAAGCATAAAAGAGGAGCGACGACAATGAAGGACGAGAGTGGACCAGGCCTGGACTTTATGTTGTGTTTTATTTTGTTTGTGTTGTTTTACTTTCGTTTTATTGTTTGGTTATTTTATTATTAAACTTTGTTGAATGTTCGCCGGTTCCCGCCTCCTTCTTCCCGTTCTTAAGAACTGTGTTACACAAAGTATTCTAAAGTATTTAGATTAAGTTACTAAACTTAAACGAAATACATTACAAAGGACTTTTTAACGCATGTATTTTGTAATCTGTAGTGAAATACATTTTAAAAGTAACACACCCAGCCCTGTGAACTGGGATGTTCTCCACTACACAACAAAACAAGCATGTTTGTGTCCTCGATGTACACACCTTCGATATGGCCTACTGCGGCACACACACTCTGTGATGTTCCCTAGAAATGATCCTGAAGCACTGTGTGAAGTCTTTCCTGCACAGGACAGGCTGATACTGTTTGTCCCGCTGGCAGACGGGCATTGCTTTAATTAGCTAAACGAGTGCTGAGTGAGGGCAACACTGCTCGGTCTCACCCGGCCCAGACAGAGCTGTTTACCCAAACCCGCCTGCCAGCGAGTCATCGAGACATCATTACAGTCTCTCCAGTTCCCTCAAATATGTTTGTGTTTTAGCGTAACCTACATTTTCTAAATAGAGTCACGAGTCTTCATAGAATATGGCCATTATTTTATGACTAAAGCAGATATTTGAATTGCACTTTGACTTTATTGGCTATTCGACGATTCAAACTTTTACAGCTCTTGAGCTCTGATGAGAAAAAGCATTTTTGTCCTGTTTTTCAGTAAAATATCTAAATATTCTTAAATTATATTTGCTTGAGAAGCAAAATGACATAAGACAAGTTCTTGTCTGATGAAAAAAATCATCAAAATTAAATTACTTTAAATAAATTAAATATCTGCCATTGGGTTCAGAAAAATAAAAGCTGTTTTTTTTCTTGTTTTCAGTATAATCTCCCTTAGTTTTGATCTGTTTTTTCTTTATATAAATGAAGAATACCTTAAGTAATTTTACTTCTCAATGTTTAGATATTCGTTCTGCGAAATACAGAGAAATAAAACAAATTTGCAAATTTTTAGTATGGTTCTGAGATCAGTAAATGTATGTGACAGTACAACGAACGAACATTATGTTTCTGATTGAGATATTTGACTGAAATTTGCGATGCCTACAGCATTCATAACCTTTTCATTTTAACCTCATTCATAACCTATTTTATAAGGTCACCCTCATATGTCCCAATGCTGTTAAGAAACGTTGCATTTTGTGCAACAGCAGCCCAATGAATATAGACTAACAATAATCATAAAGCTGCATTCACACTTAAATCGCTGGAGAAAGTGAATTGTATAGTCACTTGTTGTGGCGAATTGTTGAAACCCCTAAATTGAAATCAGCTGAAGTCACTTCAGAGTTAGTACATGTTGGTGAAAGATTATGAAGACAACAGTGGGTGTATTACTAAAGCAAATAGCGTCGGTTTTGATCGTTAACAGAAGAAATCAACAGTGCATTCACTGACAAATCTGGACAAGGTCAGTCTGCTTCACCAGGAGGACTGGACGTAATTTGTGATAACTGGAAAGGCTTTGTAAGCTGCTACTCAATCTTTTAGCCAAGGTTTTCACTTGCCTTTGGAAAATCGCCCGTGCATAAACACATTTCTGACGCAGTTCTACCAAACTAGACGTGGACGACCTTGAAGAACTCTCAGAGATCATGGCTTTATTTCATAAACCACGTATGAAGCAGGTTTTCGAAAGCTCCAGGTGAGACTGAGAAGGACCATGGCTTTGGTGAAGTTATCCGTTGTTTCTGTGGCCTGTTCTCTAGATTGCTGCTGTTGTTTATTGATGGAGGGTTTTTCTTGTGATCTTCCTGCATTTAGTGTAACCGTTGGGCTCCTCTTCCTCATGCGCACATGGAAACCGCAAAGCAGGAGCTGGTTTATTTTCTCCAGCTTAGACCAGGGCCGAGAGCCGCACCTGAGCTGACTCTGTAACTACATAATTGGATTGGCCAAAGTGTTTGATTGGATACAGTTAAAGTATTTCCCCTTCATCATGTGCACACGCAGTCCGGAAAAACTGTAAAACTAACCCCTCCATCCAGAACATCCCATAATCAGAACTTGCGAAAAAGTCCCTGCTGTGAAGCTAAGCATTTGGATAGTTGCCAGTGGCAAGTAGGGATGTGTCCAAAGCCGTGTGCCTTATCCAGAAAGGCACGAAGGTTTACCGCAGTGAGCCGAATCTGGGCCGTATCCGGATCAGATGGAGGATCTGTGCCCAGAAACGTCCACGGCACTGTCAACTAGACATGACAGCCAGCGGCACAGATCCTCAACAAACCCGTCTCCACACCGGCAGGATGGAACTTGAGTAAAATATTTTGAATGTTCCAATCCCAATCTGACTTCTGACCTGAATCATAATCATGCGCATTGGCGTCTCTGCGCGTCTCTCAGAAATACTACATCATTTACATTAAATGAAAACACTTAATGTGATTAAAGGTCACCATTCCAACAAAGTTGCGGATTCTATCTGTGTGTGTCTTCAGGGTACTGCAGTACGCGGCCGAAACGTGGACATCGAAAGAGACCGATAAGAAGAAGCCATTGGCATTCGAGATGCGTTGAACAAAATCAGCAATGAACAGATCAGGAACACCTTGAACGCATACGCCACCGTCATCGACCTGATCCGACGGCGAAAGCTGACGCTATTTGGACATATATGCCGCATGGATAACAACGGGATCGTGAAGCACGTGCTCACATCAAACATGGACGGCAAGAACGAACGAGGCTGGATGGACGATATCGCCGACTGGTGTCAATGCACGGCCCAGGAGGCCTTCCACCGGAATCACTGGAAAGTAACAACAAGAGGAAAGGACTAGACCCAACGCTTTCAACAATGGGATGATGATGATGATGATGATGATGATGAATGCGATTAAAAAATGAAAATGGGTTTGTTTCATGTAAATGAACTATAATAATATGGCATTACTTGAAGAAGTTATTACTCCACCACATGTGAGTGACTATAAACGACGAAGGAAACAGTCGCATTCCTCCAACGGTGCATCCTCCTGCTGTAGTTAAGCAGCGAGTGACATCATTACCACCTAGCAACCACCCACGACACCCTGGCAACTGCTTGAATTGGTGGGTTTTCACACTGAAAGTCTCATTTTTGACCCAACACAACCTGTTCAGAGTTTGGCCACACCTACACACACACACACACACAAACACACACACACACACACACACACACACGCATCCAAGCAGGTACAGAGACGCTCATATTGCCCACTCAGCAGCTGGCAGCAGGTGTATGTGCATCTGTTAATGGATTATGCTGCATATAAACCACACACAGAACATTTGTGTCCGTGTGTGTGTGGACACGTGTGTGTGTTTGTGTGAGGTCTGAGTGGTAGACCAGCAATTACAGCTGAAAGATGTTTACACTCTTCATCATGTTTGCTTTACTGCATCACACCCGAGATGCCCTCCACGACTGAATGACCCTCTGTGGCGTTTCTCTCTCCGAATGTGCATGACTGATGAACGCTGTGGAAATGAGCCGTATCTCACCGCATGCGCCCGAGACAAACACTAGAAGAGAGCCACACCTGCTCTGACATCATGACACACACCTGAGCAGACGTGCGCACACAAACGCTGACGCCGGGGACATTTCCACAACATCGTCCGCACATTTCTCTTTACATTTGCATTCATGTATTTGGCAGACACCTTTATCCAAAGCTCCAAATCTGCGTGAAAATTTCGTCATGAAAAAAATTCAGAAAGCGCTCCGCGTTTTCCACATCTGTTCTCACAGAATCCCGAACGGTGTCTGACAAGTTGATCCGCTTTCTTTTGCACAAAGCACTGTGTGACAAACAAAGTGCGGAATACAAAGAGACGAAACATAAAAGCTTTTATGAATATGTAGAGCACCGGTGTTTCCAACAGTGATTATTTCGGGATAAATAAGGAGGTGGATAGGATGGATCCTATATGTTCTCTTTCTTTTTGTTCTCTTCTTTTAAGAAGAGAGAAGACAATAAAATCATCCTCACTGCTTGAAGACTCCATTTTGTATTGTTTTGCAAGTTTTTTTGCAACAGATTAATTCATACGCATCGGACTCAGTGTGCAAGGTTTCTGTGCGTGACGAATTTTTGGGATGAAAAAATGCATATAAAACACACTCGGTGTGCAAACACCTTCACAGTTGATCAGTTTGACCGAAATCGAACCCACGGCCTTGGCGTTGCAAGCGCAGTACTCCACTGTTTGTGCTACAGGAGTGTACTTTTTCTGTCCTCAAAACCTTTATTAGCGATTGCTGTTTCATGGCTCATGGCATTTAAGTTTCAATTTTGTCTCAAATACGTATCCTAAAATTCTTTAAAAGATACAAAACAGAAAAAAAAAAAGGGTCTTAAAAGAAATTTGGGGCCAGTTGCATAAACGTAGCCACTATGTTAAGACCAGGGCTGGGTGGGTTACTTTTAATTACAAAATACATGCTTTAAAAAGTCATTTTTAATACTAATACTAAATAATAATAAGTGTGGAACAAACACAAAAAAGGTCATTGCAAGTTTTTATCTCACAATTCTGACTTTTTTTTCTCAGAATTGCGTGATATAAAGTTGCAATTGTGAGTTATAAACTCTCAATTTTGAGACAAAATGTCAGAATTGAAAGAAAACAAGTCTGAATTCTCAGATATAATCTCAATTTTGAGAAAAAAAATCTCAGAATTGTGAGAAAAGTCAGAAATGAGATATAAACTTGCAATTCTCCAGAAAAAAGTCTGAATAGTGAGAAAAATGTCAGGATTGTGAGATATGAACTTGCAGTTTCAAGAAAAAAAATCTGAATATCAAGTTTTTATAAAGCAATTCAGACTTTATATCTTGCAATTGCATGGAAAAAAGTCAGAATTGTGAGATAAAAATGGACAAAAACCTGAAAACAGCCGTGGATCATCTGACGTCAGTTGAGATTCAAGGATATGCAAACTTTTGAATGGGGCATTTTTTATAAATTCCGTCATCTGTTATGTGAAAAAGCTTATTCAGGACAGCCTTAAATAAAAATATAATTTTCATGATCCCCTAAAATTATTAAAATGCTGCACATTCTGCAAGGGGAATGAAACTCATGAGCAGAAATGAAGCTTTTTTCAGACGGTCAGAGTCAGAGAATCACCAATCGCTGTTTAAATGAGATGAAAACTCAAAGTAATCACTTTGGTAATCTAAAACACTTTTCAAATGTAACTGTAATGAAATACAGTCACTCACATTTTGTATTTTAAATACGTAACTAAGTTACTTGTGTTTCGTTACTCCCCGACCCTGGTTAAGACTGTCTTAATAACTAGACTGACCAACTAGCATTAAGAAAAGAGGTCATCAGTCTTGCATTTCCAATTCAAATTAATAACAGACCTAAAAAAATTAGGACTAGCCTTAAAGAAGAAAAAAAAAACCTAACTTTTAAGACAAATCCACGCAGTTTATTCAACCGATCCCTGATGAGAATAATGGCGAGTTCACGCTGGATTGCAGTTTGAGACCTCCACTGAAACCGCAGAAAAAAAGGACAATTGTCTCAGGCTAAACAATTTCAGATATTCTTGTGTTTTTACCGACGGGCCAGTGCATCACAAAGACGTGGGTTTCTCAGTTTTTAGGGCACAGCTGTTCTTCATGAAGGGTGGCAGCGATGCAGTTTCGTTGACTATGGAGATTCCATTAGCGCGGATCAGGGAAGCTCAGCGGCTCCAACTGCACTGATTGCCTTTTGTCTAGACTCCATTGAGTGTTTTTCATAACGTGTGGACATGGAAGTATTTATGAGGCCAGGGTTTAATGGACAAAGCTCACATTATATGACCTCCAATTCAGTCGTTTTTACATTGGCGTCTACTGGCAATCCCAACCCATTCCTCCAGCTCTGAGACGGCCGTCTGCTGTAACTGGGCTCAGGTTTATGGGAATCAGGGGTCGAGCGCATAACGGATAATCTATCTGCGGCGTCTGCCTCTTTATAGCATCTCTGATCGACTCCTGCTGTTCACGCCAGGTGAACCTCATGATAGCGCTCCAGATTATACTTCTCTTAAAATCCAAAAGAAAACACGAGACGTTATATTGTGCCTATAAAGACAATCGAGATTAAGATTTCTATGCACTGTAATATTTTGATTAAAACTAAGCACATTTCCCCCTCAATATTCTTATGTCTGTCGGGCCAAAAAATAACTGTGAACAAAATGCAATTGTACATTTTTTATCTTTGGATATATGAAGATATAAGATACGTACACTCTAAAAAATGCTGCCTGGGTAGTTTTATTTAACTCAATTATTATTCAAAAACTCCTGTATCGAACCCAATTTGTTGGAAATTCAAATGTATTAATATGTTCAAGGAATAATAATTACATAATAAACCGATTTCTGGATTTCTAAACTATTTCAAGCCAGTCTATATAGTCATTTTAAATATATTTTAAACAGTTGGGTTAAATAAAAGTCCCAACATTTAACATTTAACCCAACCGACGCTGGCTTTGTCCATCTTCAAGCCCTCTGTTTCGTCCAAGGACGTATGTGTTTTTTATTTTATTATTATTATCATTATTATTATTATTGTTTATATAAAATGATGTTTGTAGTTGTGGTGTTCTTTCTCTTGTTTTGTGTGTGTGTACGCCTTCCTGACAGGTTAAGGGTTTCCACCTGTGCTTCAGCGGTCATGTGGGCGCTACCTGCGTACTGATTGGTGCATTTCCTAATTACACTGGCATAAAACTGCAGAGACGGCACTGACGAGCAGGGAGACAACGCGGCGCGGGATCTTTAGCTCTCCGGTCCCGGAGTGTAGCGCGTTATTTGTTATCTTTTAGTTTCTTTCCCCTTTATTCTTCTGTTCAATGAATAGAAGGCAGACCTGCCATTTAACTTGATTTCTTAAACTTTGGTGTTTAAGTGATTAAGATATTAAGTCTCTCCACATTTTTTGTTCGTTCGATCCCCGTTTACCCGGGACAAAAATGGGAGGAGGTAACACCCACTTTAACCCAGCATTTTCTATATATACATAAACAGGCTTCATTCTTCTTATGCAAATTGCAATTTAATCTTTTTTTTTTTTTTTTTGATTCAGGTGAGATTCACCCTTCAGCAGCCCCTCTGCGCTGAATCCTGTCCATTTAAAACAGCTGAGGGTAAATAAACAGAGGCGGTGAGCCGAACACACGCATCTGTCTGCCACAGTAATGCATTAGTGTACTCCGCACTTTGGCCGGGAGCACACAGAGTCTAAACAAACTTAAACCAAATACTGTGTGTACTGTAAATAGCCTTTTGTGTAGTTATTTTTTCAGGGCCAAAAATAGAAATCACGGATAACATATTCATCTTTACTTGAGGGGGTGAAAGAGAGCAAAATATCCAAGGGGAGCGTTCTGTGATGGCTAAAACATATAAACTTCTCATCAAAACACACACACAGGACACATCAGGAAACCTCACACTGAGCCATTACGACAGAACTCTATTAAAATAAGTACGTCCTGCAAAAAAAAAAAAAAAAAAAAAATAGGCTTGTTAATTAGAACCAAGATTGGGTGAAAAAAATACATATTTCCAGGTGGGCCAAAGAAAACCCTTGAAGGTCGCAGCAATTATTTCACAAATGAATAAGCGCAGTGTGGAAATGGCAGCGAGTTCAAACGGAGACTTCTGCGGGACTTGGCGTCAAACTGCATGACGTGACATGTCAAATAAAAGTCCTCGGAACGCTTGTCCACCTTAGAAAAATGCACTTACTTTTCAATTAAAAAAAGTCTTTGCTCTTTTTTTTTTTTTTTTTTTTTTTTTTAACGCTGCCACCTCCCCCAATAAGGAGAGCTTAGTGCAGTACTGTGTCTTGTTCTTTTTGGCCAATGAGAGTGTAAAAGTGTCATGGGCTGTGACTGTGTGGGCCCTTATGGAGAGGCTGACCCGAGCCAGAGCAGTGGAGTTCGGCTAGATATAAATGTCACATGATTGACACGATAAGATTCAAGATTTGTACATTATCCAGCTTTTCTTTCCAAACCTTTGACAGTTCAATGTTTTTTTCACAAACCTATTGTGAGAATTGGACATTTTCAGTGTTTTTTGTCCTTACAACGAAAGTAACTTAGACTGAAAAATGATTTTACTACTCAGTATTTTTGTCTCGTTTCCCAGTACAAATATCTAAACATTCTTAAATCGACAAACATTTACTCAAGAGGCATAACATTTAGTGTTCTGTATCAAAATTAAGTGATAAACAAGAAATATTACTGCCATAGTGTGTCAAAGTGAACTTAACTTAATTGGTCATTTTTCAGACTTCAGATCTTGTCCTTTTCCACTGTATCTTGATTTAAGAATGACAAAAAATACGAATCGCAGCAACCCAGGGGTGTTTAACGTACCGGTTTCATTGATCACACTCGGATCAAACGCGATAGTCTCCGTGGCCGTCTGAGGATGAAGAAGTCTTTTGGGAGAGTTAAACTCGGTCTGACAGTTTTACGCACTGCATCATGGGTGCGCTGCAGTGGCTGCCGTCCTCGAGCCCTGCGGTTCAGCCAGTGTGGCCGGTGGAAAGTTTGGTTAACCAGGGGCGGTGTCTACGTCCCACAGAGCTCCAGAGAGCAGAGTCGTGGGCGATTAATAGCCCTCTTTGTATTTGTTAATGTAGCTTGTTAGGGTTCAACCTTATATTGATGTTGTATATACAGTGGTAAACGTGAAAGCTGTTTTTATTCAGTAATAACTGTGTTTGTGGCGGGGAAAGTTAAGACAACATTTATGCACATAGATGTCAATTTTTCACACTTCTGACAAATATGGATTTTCTCTGTTTAAGTAAACGGGGTCAGTTTACTATATTGTGGACATTGTCCAAAGCAAACCTACACTAAAAAAAAAATAAAAAAAATTGGTGAAGGATTTACTTTGAAACCATTTTTCACTCAGAAATTGCAAGTACATTTCATGAATTATAACAACAACAAAAAAAGGTAAGTAACGCAATTGATTACACGCAAAATTTTGTGGCCAAGGAAAATTGGAAAATCATATTGCATAGTTGTGCTTACGGTCAATTGCTTTATGTGTGATATTAAAATATGTCCATAATGCAAAAACAACAGAACCAATGAAATATTAATAACTATTTTTTTTTTTTGCAACTTTCGTGACACATAGCTTAGTGTTTTGTTTTTCTTTCATATTTAACACGATTGAAAAATATATCAAATATTGTACCCGTAGTTTGATCAAGCTTGTAGTCCCAAGTTTGACACATATCCCCTCCCGTCATCACTTTTGATGTATTTTCTTGTCAAACATACTCCGATAATTCAGATTAAAGGGATCATTTACTAATGAAAAATAAGTTGGATGTAGATTTTATAGCGAAGGACTCACTTCAGAGTTATATCAACCAAAGCTCATACCATTAAATGTGATCAATATATGAAATGGCTGGAATTCATGGAATGCTGGGAATGGGATAGAACAGGTGTGTCCCTACCTTCGGATTAGTAGAGTCACATGGCGACTGTGTTGCTGGGCCAGAATAGCATTTCACCGCCTTCAATTCAAAATAGAAAAAATAGCATTCTTTCAGTTCAATTTCATTCATTCAGGGAAGTTAGTTGTCAACGGTGACACACATGGATGCAGGTGAATTAGTTTGTATCAGAGTGACTGAAAGAGGATAGTAAATATAGTGTAATTACGTCACAAGGGTGTTGTAAACTTTACCTCGTCCTATCGAAACCCCTTTAGTTCCTCGGGAAAGGCTTGTGCACACAATAAAAGAGAAGATGGAGAATCCTGTCAGGACAGACACCCTCCTGATGAGAAGAGTGCGGCTGGACACCTGATGAAGGAGCTTCTGTGGTCAGAACAGCAGACGGGTCCTCACCATGGAAAATATGATTCATAATTCAACAAGTCCTCAACCCATAATGGCTGCAGTTTAGGATGTTGTAACTATATACTCACAGGGGTGAAAGTAAGCTGCCAACTGCGGCAGATCGATAAATGACAGGAGACAGGTCTGACCGCAAATCTCCATTCAACGTGCAATCTTGACCCATATTACCTGCGTTGAAAATGTTAAAGGTGCGCTTGATCATTTTCTTTTACATGTTAAAGAAATGAATTGCATTTTTGACCAATATTAGTCCTCAAGCTGAAGAAAATTCCATTATGTTGTGGTTTCATGCTCGGTGATCCTACAATTCAGAGCAAGTTAGGTCATGTGACGCATATAGAGCGCTGGAACTACGACGTCAGCTTGTAGGCCAATCGTTTGACAGAAAACTCAAAATATCACAAAAAATGAGCAAAAGTTTGTTACTTGCACAAGGTAGTTTTCACAGATTAACACAGCTTTTCTGAATTTTGAAGCCAAAATGCAGTCGCCAGAAGCAAAACGTTTTTGTAAAGATAATGCAAGAACAAAAGACAAGTAACTTAGTGACGTATTTAAAATACAAAATTTGAGTGACTGTATTTCATTTTAAATGGGTGGTAATCAGATTACAGTTCCATCTGAAAAGTGTTTTAGATTACCAAAGTGATTCCTTTGAGTTTTCATGTCATTTAAACAGCGATTGGTGATTCTCTGACTCTGACCGTCTGAAAAAGCTTCATTTCTGCTCATGAGTTTCATTCCCCTTGCAGAATATGCAGCATTTTAATAATTTTAGGGGATCATGAAAATCATATTTTTATTTAGGACTGTCCTGAATAAGCTTTTTCACATAACAGATGGCTGAATCTATAAAAATTGCTCCATTCAAAAGTTTTCCACAGCTGTTTTCATGTTTTGTGAATTTTTATCTCACAATTCTGACTTTTTTCCCTGCAATTGCAAGTCAGAATTGCTTTCTAAAAACTTGATATTCAGATTTTTTTTCTTGAAACTGCAAGTTCATATCTCACAATTCAGACTTTTTTCTGGAGAATTGCAAGTTTATATCTCATTTCTGACTTTTCTCACAATTCTGAGATTTTTTTCTCAAAATTGAGATTATATCTGAGAATTCAGACTTGTTTTCTTTCAATTCTGACATTTTGTCTCAAAATTGAGAGTTTATAACTCACAATTGCAACTTTATATCACGCAATTCTGAGAAAAAAAAGTCAGAATTGTGAGATAAAAACTTGCAATTGCCTTTTTTTGTGTTTGTTCCACACTTATTAGTATTCCAAAGTATTTAGATGAAGTGACTAAACTTGAGTAATGTAACGAAATACGTTACAAATGACTTTTTAAAGCGTGTATTTTGTAATCTGTAGTGAAATACATTTTAAAAGTAACCTGCCCAGCCCTGTGCATATAGACGTAGCTTGAGACAAAGGGAGAGAAAAAGCAAGACAAAACATTCCTACATTCTTGAAACGTGCGTGCCGTGATTTGAATTAGAACTTCGCAGACGCACTCGAGTGCGAGAAAAGGCTGTTCATGCCATTAGCTGAAGCTGAATATTTACTCTATATTATACACAAATAAGACATATTATTCTCAAACAACATGCTTTCCTGACTAGGTGCGGTAATAAATGTCAGCAAATGGATGAGGATCTTGAACGAGTGAGTGAGAAGATAGTAATGAGGAGACATGGACGCGGCAGTGCGTCTGAGAGCCCGGGAAAGAATCCTAATGAGAGCCACAGGTTCTGTTTCCCGCTCGCTTGTGCCGCGACTCAGACCCTTCTCCGATATCCCATCATCCCTTGAGGAACTGAAAAATTGGTTGTTTTCCTAGCAGTCGCTGACCCAGCGAGTGTTGTTCTTGCTTGTCATTTAAGTCAAAACCCGACTGGTTGTCGTTGGCCGCGTCGCAGAAAAACTTCTCCAGCTCAGAAGCCAAGAGGTCATATAAACCTTGATGCACTCAAGCACTCACTCACTCAGCTTATTTAATTAGCTAAACAGCCTTTCCATATGGAAGACCTTTAATTGCCGCAGCATTGATGAAGCGTTTCCCCAACAGTTAAGCAACGGTTACCGCCACAGTGAAGGAACACACAAGACTGATGAGATCGACTACTAGGGGCGTAAACTAGGGGCGGCACGGTTCACAAAACCCACGGTGCGGTTCGTATCACGGTTTTCGGTTCTGTACGGTTCTTGTTGTCATTTTTTTCTTTTAATCTTTAACACTCCAGAAATTTCCTTCAGCATATGATATATAGCTGATTAACTGAATTATCCTCAATTTAGGATACAGTATTAACATTTTTGTAATGTAATCATGACTGTAAGCACATTATTAGGACCATCTCTGAGTAAAAGCAGGTGAGATTTTGAAGACATTGATGGTGACGTGCTTTTCGTTTGTTTGGCATAAAAAGAGCATGTGTTTTGTTATCTCTACAGGAGCTTGTGCCTTTTTAGCACACAAAGATTGAAATTAACTTGCATTTATCAAACTGCCAACTTCAGTGTAGCTCTTACTAAAAAAAAAAATATATTTAAAAGACAAAGAGAGGAACTCTTTAAACAAGTCAAAATACTTTCAACATAAATATATAATGTAATAGCATAAACATCCCCAATGCTTTAGTTATCTCCGAGAGGTTTCTTAAATGCTGCGGACAGTAGAAGTTGTTTCCTAACCGGCTCTCTCCTGTTTGTGCTCCTCGACACATTGTCGTGATGTCTTCTCAAATGAACTGTCATATCAGAAGTGTTTCCATCAGCATATTGAATGCATTTTGCACAATGCTCGCACACAGTCGCAGTTCTAGCTACTGTTTTATTTCCGTTGTCGTCGTAAGGATTTGAACGACACGGACGCATCCGCCAACTCCGGGCCGTTCACATTTCGCGCCTAATTTGCTTCCATTTTGAGCGCGCTTGGAAATAATGAATATGCGCGCGCAAAAGACGCGATATGTGAACGGCCCCTTACTCCACTTTTACTGTCCATATGTCTGTTCGCGCGAAACTGTCTGAATACGGGGCTACATTGCGCATGCGTCGAACCGTGCGACGCACACACGAACCGAACGGTTTTTCATGTACCCTGCCACCCCTAGTATAAACACGTTCTGCATGTTTGATTATCATAATGACTGTCGCAGGAGCCAGAAATGGTCATCTCTACCCAAAACTTCTCATGCCTGAAGAACTCAGCATCCATGAGCAAAGATGGTCCACTTTCCAGAGGGTTTCCGAGCAATTGCCTTCGAGATAAATGGGAATGCTAAAGGATAACACTCCATCATAGACTTCTTTGAGCTCGCTAAGGCAAATCTGGTTTTGCTCTACTTCTTTAAGTGCACTTTAATGTGAACATATGATGGCATGATTATTTTACCCTCTGGAAGCAGTTCATAGAAAACATTAAGAGCACTTCTAACGGTCCAATGTCTTTACCAGCAGGTTAATATGAAAAGGTGTATGTGTGTAGCTGTTGAAATGCCACATTTCTGTCTGCTGAATCATAGAAGTCAGGCCAAGGAAATAAATCCGTTCAGCAATGTGAGCGAAATATATGCACGGCTCTCTCCTGCTCGCCGTCTCTATATATTTGATTCAGTGTGCTTTCGCAGTCTGTGTGGTCACTGTAAAACTTTGCTACCACGACTGCCGTTTAGAGCTGCTTTCTTGCCATTTCCTGAAGCGTTTGTGTGGATATTTTGCTGTCTGCAAATATAATGTGTCTACATGGTAGGATAGCCCTTAAAGGGTTACCACTGTAGTCACATGACCTGTTTTAAATATGTTTTGGTATCTTTTGAAAGTGTTCATTATCAATAGAGACTCACTGAAGCATCGGATTTCATCAGAGATATCTTCATTTGTGTTGTGAAGATGAACGAAGGTCTTACGGGTGTAGAACCACGTGAGGAATTAATGACTGGAGTTTCATCGTTGGGTGAACGAACCCTTTAAGACACACACTGGGGAATTTTCTGTAGACCAACTTCAATCGGAGGTCTGGTAAAAGCCTTAGCTCTCCAAAGGCCAACTGGGTCCAAAAGTCCAGTGGTCAGCGACCATGTTCTGAATAAAATGGGAATCCAGGAAGGAAGTCGTTTTCATTGGACAATTGATGTTTTGTTTTTCAATGTTAAATCTGTTTGACAGCCAGATATTAGTTTCCCTGATGTTTCCTACTGTAAATTCTCTCCAGCGAGTCAGCCATCGCATTCGTTTTTCTGGGGAGGAGGTGATTTACGAAACGGCTATTTTTTGACATTTTCTTGATTTCGTTTGGAGCACGAAATTCGGAAAACTTTCCATCACATATCATTTTACAAGGATTATGGTATATCTATCAAGCCATTGGATGGAGTAGCACGCCGCGCATACGTAAGCCGTATTTCAAGGAAGCCGCGTGGAAAATGCATGTGTCTTCGAGAACCGCTGATTTGCTTTAATGAACCCACTTAAGTGTGTCTGAGATCCACAGTGACTGTAGGCTCATGACAAAAGAATGAAAAGAGAGCGTTTCGAGTGCTTGAAGATCCACCTGTGAGATGTTTCAGTTTCAGGAAGCCGGCTCAAGTGCCGTTTTAATGACAATACCATCCTCGGTGTGGTGAAAGAGATCCTGAACTGCCGCTACAAACTTCCTTGTTGTGACTCTCTGTGGCTGTAAATTGTTTTAAAATGTCTTTGTGGAGAGTGAAAGAATTCAAGGAGTGGGCAGGACGTTAATATAGTGTAGTCCCTACAATTTGTACAAAGAGTAAAAGGTGAGCTCCTAACAATAAATGACAATAACATAATACCAGCAGTCGGTAACATCATCAATGCATCCGTAGGCGTAACGAAATACAAGTAACTTAGTTACGTATTTAAAATACAAAATGTGAGTAACTGTGTTTCATTACAGTTGCATTTTAAATGGGTGGTAATCAGATTACAGTCACATCTGAAAAGTGTTTTAGATTACCAAAGTGATTACTTTGAGTTTTAATGTCATTTAAACAGCGATTGCTGATTCTCTGACTCTGACCGTCTGAAAAAGACGAGTTCAGTTTCACCAACATTTTAATACTTTTCAGAGGATCATAAAATTTTTGTTATTTTTATTTAGTTCTGTCCTGAACAAGACAAAATGACTGAATTTATAAAAACAACTGAACTGTCCTGTCATGACCTGATGATCCACGACTGTTTTCATGTTTTATGAGTCATTTTATAATTCACTCACTGCAACCTTTTCTCACAATTTGCTTTTTCCCCTCACAATTGTGAGTTTGTATTTGCAATTCTGACTTTTTTTTCTTAGAATTGCAAGATTTAAACTCACAATTGCAAGTTATAAAGTCAGAATTGGGAGATATGTGATTTAGTATGAGTTTATATCTCATAATTCTGACTTTTCTCAATATTGTGAGTTTATATCTCATAATTCAGACTTTTCTCAATATTGTGAGTTTATATCTCATAATTCTGACTTTTCTCAATATTGTCAGTTTATATCTCATAATTCTGACTTTTCTCAATATTGTCAGTTTATATCTCATAATTCTGACTTTTCTCAATATTGTGAGTTTATATCTCATAATTCTGACTTTTCTCAATATTGTCAGTTTATATCTCATAATTCTGACTTTTCTCAATATTGTGAGTTTATATCTCATAATTCTGACTTTTCTCAATATTGTCAGTTTATATCTCATAATTCTGACTTTTCTCAATATTGTCAGTTTATATCTCATAATTCTGACTTTATAACTCGCAATTGCAACTTTATATCACGCAATTCTGAGGGAAAAAGTCAGAATTGTGAGATAAAAACTCTTTTTTGTGTTTGTTCCACACTTATTAGTATTCCAAAGTATTCTAAAGTATTTAGATGAAGTTACTAAACTTGAGTAATGTAACGAAATACGTTACAAATGACTTTTTAAAGCGTGTATTTTGTGATCTGTAGTGAAATACATTTTAAAAGTAACCAGCCCAGCTCTGTGCGTAGATACTTGGAAAATAAAGCTGAAAAGGATCATGATTTTTGCTCAGGATAGCGTGAACCGTTCTGAAAGAAAAGAGCATTTTAGAAGTTATTTTCTTGTGTTGTGCAGGTACAGCATGTACATTTTTCAAGATGGACTAATACTTAACTTCTTTCCCAGGCCAAATCCAGACGAGTTTCCCTGTCTTGCAATTGAGGACCAAAACTCCAACACTGCAGCTTTCACGTACACGTTCCCCCTCCGCAGCCCCTCCAGAATGGCCTGACATATTCTACGCTTGCCTGTCCAACAGTGTTTGTGTGTGTGTTGGCGTGTGCGTGTGTGTAAATATTTGGTATTCTCTCTTGACTACTCAAGAGCTGTCTGACATTTTCTGCCCTTTTCTCTCCAAATAGCATAATGAGAATTTACTGCATCCTGTTAGTACTAATCTCGTAATCCTTTCCTCTCAATTTCTAGAGCAGCGGGCGGCCAAAACTTCTCCCGGTTTCAAAGGGGCTCCCGTGCTCCTTGTCCCCTGGCTTTTCTGATTCGAGATAATATTTCTTAGAAATGAGAAATCTGTACCGAGACTGAACCAGAAACATTCTGACGCCTGTTCTCAAGTTATAGTGACCGAGAAACATCGATGAGCTGGACACTGCAAAGTGCCAGATGGACATCTGTAATAACTAATATAACGTCGCCGTTCTTTTAGACTCGTTTTGGACACTGGAACTAGAAGCGACGTGGGCAGTTTGGTATAAATGTACAAATATGTGGTATGAGTAGAATAAGTAGTTTAACACGTTATTCCTGAAAAAAAAAAAATGCTAAGATATGAGAATTAAATTAAAAGAATTTAAAAAAAAATTGCCTTACAGAACATTTTACAATGTCCTTGAGATATTTCATTACAATACTACAAGAACAACTGCACAAATGCATGATGAAAATATATTTTGGAATATTTAACAAGAAAAATGATGGACAAGACTTGATTCTTCAGTTTCGTATTTTAAAGTGGTCCAGTTATAATTTCAGTGTTTCTTACTCCTAGATTGATTCATTGAATTCACTACTGGAAACAACGACATTTTATTTCATTTCCTCTGTAAATAATACCATAACTGACTCCAGCTCAGCCCCAAGGTTGAAATCAGCTCTAAAATACAAGC
Organism: Opsariichthys bidens; assembly: GCA_037194245.1. Taxonomy (NCBI): domain Eukaryota; kingdom Metazoa; phylum Chordata; class Actinopteri; order Cypriniformes; family Xenocyprididae; genus Opsariichthys; species Opsariichthys bidens. Next base: position 22,589,841 of record CM074287.1, read on the forward strand.
CAATAAAAGTGTTCATGTTTTGTTTTTACAGCATGAATTACAATCAGCCTAATTTTGGATTTTTCACCACAGATCAACACAAAATGGCTCTTTAATGTCAAAGCAAAACAGATCTTTGCAAAAACATTATGAACAATAAATCTAAAATAGCCGATTTCTTAAGATTTTAAAAAAAAAATGCTGGTTTCGAAGAATGAGGAAGAACTGATTCAGTTGTTGCCCAAGATGCAAAAACACCAATTATTATTCCGATCTACTGATTATGATTATGACTGCAACTGCACTTTATCTATAAATCCACGAAAGAAGAAACAATAAAACTTCCAAGAAAGTGAGCATTTTTAAATGCACTGTCATAACATCATTAATATGAACACGAAACATGAGTTGACGCTTGCAACAACGTGTTGTAAATAAATGTCATTAAAAACACGTTTCCGTCCGTCGGTGGAGAAGGGCAGCGAGGGCACACGCTTGATTGTTTTCTGACCCCTTCAAATAAAATCACACGCGTATTACTGGTTTCAAACTTTCAATTTGTTGTTAATCCAGAGGATCCCATGAGACTTTTCTCATGAGACTTACGATGTAGGCCTACAGAGTTCACGCCTTTTCACAAGGACGCTTCATAAAACACAGTCCAAATTCACAATGGCCTTTATTGTTTTTCATTTCAGTCTAATTCTGTTTTTCATTATAACGCTCAAGTTCATAATGCTCTACATGTGTACTGTGATGGCTTTGATTGACCTCCCACGGAGAGACGCTGGTGTTGTGTCGGGTTAGCGGGATATTAGCGCTGTTCAGACGTCAAACGGATCGACTGAGTATTTGCCGCTAGCGTGTTCTCAGAGGCATTCGAAAAGTTAAGATTCAATCAAACTGCTGTTTTCAGACAGCAAATGTCTCAAATTTGTATGATTCAGTCAGAGCTTTTACAGGCGCTATTTAAGCTGGCGGAGGAGATGAACTCCAGTCTGCATTCAAACCGCTTTCCCCATTTTTTTTTTCTTCCCAGAACAGAGACGAGCTAAAAATAAGCCTGGGATTTAAAGAGTGCGGCTTTTAATGGCAGCATGTAAAATGTGCTGTGTGTTAACAGCCCTGCTGAGGCCAACCAGAAGACATGGAGAAGCAGCCCCAAAACAAATTGGGACAACAAATAAAGGAACCAGCCTGTTCTGGGGCAGCTTTATTGAGTTGTACCCATGTTTGATCAGTCATGCCATCCACATTGACCATGAATGAGACGTTTGTTGACAATCTCCGAAAAAAAAATATTTCTGTCTTGTTTTCCAGTACATTCTTCAATCAAGACACATTCACTGGAGAAGCAGCAAAAGATATTAAGCCTTGGGTTTTTTTTTTTTTTTTTTTTTTTTTGGGGGGGGGAGCAGAATTTATGCTTAAAACAAGAAAAATATCCTCTAACGGGGTCCTGAAAATACACTTAACCATCTTTCTGACCCAATTTTTTATGTTATTTCTTATTTTATGCATGAACTCACTCCATTTAGATTTTTTCCCCCCAGAAAACCAGACTTAATATATTGTGTCATTTCTGACACAATAAATGCATCTGTTTTGCAGCGAATTTTTTTATGTTATATCCACTAAGCAGCAGACCTGTTTGCTGAAGAAATGAACAGAAAAGAATAGATGGAGTCGTGGCGTCACACTTTGATATGGCACAACGCTTTGATGTGGGACCCAGAAAAACATTTTCTCTCATAACACTCGCATTTATAGAGAGAAGCGGAGGCAACGGAGCAGTTGCGATTCCAGAGGGGCACATGGAAATTGGCGGCAGCGATGTTGGGAGGAACGGGGCTTTTGAAAGGAGATCAGCGCCAGTGCTGCTGGAGCTACCATCAACAGACACCACCCAAGAGCTGCCGCTCGCAAATAACATTTTCCATCAACTGATCCGCGCTGCCTGTGTTTCTCTCTTTAGTGATCTCGTAATTCAGGCTGTGTCTACATTAATCCAGAAACATTTAAAAACATCTCCTTTTTCTCTACGTTTGGGCCTTCCGTCCACACTGAGACGGCTTTCAGATACTAAGACGTATTTAAAACAGGTCATGGGACTACAGTGGTTCAACCTTAATATTATAAAGCGACGAGAACACTTTTTGAGCTCCAAAAAACAAAATAATGACTTTTCAACAATATCTAGTGATGGGCGAATCTTTTGTTATGAATCAGTGAATCGGTTCACGTATTAAACTGCCAAAATCACTTGAACTGTTGAAATTTCGAATCACTCATGACGTCACGAAGCCTCGTTTATTGAAATCACATAACTTTGACGGTCCGAACCGCCGATTCAAAGTTTGTGCACATGTGAATGAGGCGTGTGCCTTCTAAGGGTGCGTTCACGCTTGTCATGTTTGGTTCGATTAAATCGAACCCTGGTGCGATTGCTCAGTAAGTGCGGTTCGTTTGGATATGTGAACGCTGCCATCCGAACCCTGGTGTGGACCGAGACCGCTAAAAAGATGGGCCTCGGCCCGCTTCCAAACGAACTCTGCTGCGGTTCGATTGATATATGAACGCAACACGGACCAAAGACATGTGAACGAACCAAAAACAGGACGTAATGTCACAAGATTTGACGCTACAAGTCACTGATTTGACGACGCGGAAAGATCGGAGTATCCAAAATGAGTCGAGGGCAAACGTGGAGGTGAAGTTTCTGTTTCTGCATACAACGGAGGAAATCCTGCAGCTGTTTTGAATGTTTTGAACATTTGATGAGCTCTTCGTGAGTTCTCCGCTGGTAAAAATAAAGCACATGTACACGCATAAAATGATGGCGTTTAATCCAGAACACAGTGTTGTTTTGAAGGTTCGTAAGCGAGCTCCGTCGCCAAATAAACGTCATAAAAGCCGACCAATCAGGTCGTGACCGTATCCCTGTGCCTTTGGTTCGGTAACTTTATGTTCTCTGTTAAAAATGCCAGTGTGAACGCTAAGCGGACCAGGAATATATGTTTTGTTTTGTTTTTTGGTCTGGACCAAACGAACCAAACCAACCGAACTACAAGTACGGTTAAGTGCAGGGTGAATACTGTATTCCTGAAAACATAACATTAAATTACTTGCCATTGCTGTCCTGCAGCAAAACTTAAGGGCGACTGCGCTTCAAACCGGACGTGAAATGGCGATTGGATGCGCCATTGAGAGGTGGGATATTTTACTAACAAAATATTTGTGCCTGAAGAACAACATGTGAACTTTATCACGTCTGCTCTCTCTGCATCATCGGCGAGCTTCAAATCCACCGCATGAGATGATTTAAGCCTTGTCCGAAGTTTGATCGTGGATGAGCAACTTCTGGAAAAGGCTTGAAAACGCCAGTATGGACGGATATGAGAACGCATTAATGCAGACGTAAGTTCAGTTCCTGTGCGAGTCCCAAATGCATTTGATCTGCGGAAGACTCGTGTCTGTTCCTGTGTTACTGTTTGTTTTGCCGCTGACGTTGGTGAATGCATATCAAAAATGTCAGCAGCTGTGCAGGGGTTACTAAGTATAAAATCCAGCAACCTAAATATACACTTCTCTCCGAGCGTATTTTTCTCCTTTGACTAAAAACATGCGTAAAAACTCTGCTCCGACTGTAAATATGGAAGGTGATGCTGTGTTTGTGGCCACAGAGGCTTTGTTCTGATGATACGGCTGCTTGTTTTTTTAATCGCGCTGCGGATACTCCCACGGTTACGCTACCGAGCAGAGACGTATCACTTTGTTGATGCGGTAAACTGCGATGATGCAACCGTCCCGGCGGAAGGGTGTCGTCCAGCCCGCAAAGTGACGCATTTCAGTAGAAGCTACTTTTTCTCACTTTCTGTCTAAAAGGGCTTTGGTCTGGCATGTCACCAACAAGCAAAGGGACTCTTTAGTGGTCACTGGTTAAGTTGGCACACAAAATGTGTTTTTCATTCAAGATTTTCTTTCTTTTTACAGTTTACTACACTGACGTCAAAGACATGCTTTAACATGGTCTGGATTCTAAGTTCGACCAACTCAGTGTTGAGGAGCAACTAAAAGTAGCCATGCTACTAACTTCAAGGCATAGTTCACCCAAAAATGAGCATTCGGTCATCATCTGCTCACCCTCATCTCGGTCCAAACCGGTATGACTTCTCTGTGGAACACAGAAGAAAAACATATGAATATCTTTTATTGTGTTAGAGGTGAATTATCTGTTAATAGATTTGCTGTTGCTGCACAAATAACTGCCCCGACAAAGCTAATATTTTTGTTAGTAACATGTAGTGTAGAAATTAAGAAAGAAAGAAAGAGAGCATTACCAACAGCAAGACTGAAATGAAATACATAAAACTCCAGACGAAACAATGCCGAGTAATGACTCCAGTCTCATTAAATGGTCTGTTCACACCCACGTCTATTCTGTAGTACAAATTGTTTTGGGTTGAACCAAAAAAAAAAATAATTAAGACCAACAAGCGATTGCAGCCGTTTTGTGGCGTGGAGAGGCTGTGGAATCGTGGTCACAATTCACAGACAGACTGTGTTTCAGTACAGTTCCATTTGAAATGGGTGGGAATCAGATTACAGTTCCATCTGAAAAGTGTTTTAGATTACCAAAGTGATTACTTTGAGTTTTAATGTCATTTAAACAGCGATTGCTGATTCTCTGACTCTGACCGTCTGAAAAAGACGAGTTCGGTTTCATGTTTTCCACTGTTTTCATGTTTTGTGAGTCATTTTATAATTCACTCGTCACTGCGACTTTTTATTTGCGAGATTTAAACTCACAACTGCAAGTTATGAAGCCAGAATTGGGAGATATAAACTTTATTTCTTGCAATTGTAAATTTAGTATGTGAGTTATATGTCATAATTCTGACTTTTCTCAATATTTTCAGTTTATATCTCATAATTCTGACTTTATAACGCACAATTGCAACTTTACATCACACAATTCTAAGGGAAAAAGTCAGAATTGTGAGATAAAAACTTGCAATGACCTTTTTTGTGTTTGTTCCACACTTATTAGTATTCCAAAGTATTTAGATTAAGTTACTAAACTTGAGTAATGTAATGCATGTATTTTGTAATCTGTAGTGAAATACATTCAATCATATATGTATATATGTATGTATATCCCAAAAAATCAAGTTCTTCCTGACTCTAGTTATTTTAATATTTCCCTTTTCACATTATTTATGAAGGTAAGTATATACCTTCATAAATTGAGTCAAGCTACATTGAATTATTCGAGAAAAAAAACACATACAATTCTATTCAGATAATATTGAGTCACAGAAAATGAGTGACGTCTGCCAGCTGGCCGCTTCAGAAGAGGAAAAAAAGAGTTAAGCAACCTGATCGGCAACCCTAAAGATGAAATCATGGGATTTGTAATTAAGGTCTGTACACAGATCTTTCTTTGAGAAGCACCTCTGAGTGATTCAGACACTGGAGCAGAAGCTCACTGGCCCAGTTTCCAGTGCCTCTTCATCAGCACAAACGCCAGTGAATGTGAGCTCATTGTTTTCAGAGACAAATCAGTTCCACAGATGAAAGGGACGTTTAAAAGGTCAGTTCGCTCCAAAATGAAAATTCTGTCAGTAGTTGAGTGGACTGTCGATGGAGGGACGGAGACTTTTCAGATTGAATTAAAAATATCTTTATTTGTGCTTCGGAGATGATTGAAAGTCTTAAGGGTTTGGAATGATGACGATCGTTTCTGGGTGAACTAACCCTTTAAACGTGGAAATAATGATTTTATTCCGCGTTGCTGTGTCCAGTTTTGTACGCAAGATGAGTCTGAATTAAAAATCATTTTGATGCATATTTAATCCAAAATTGCATTCACAGTAAAATTTTTTATATATAAGTTATATAAGCTTTCTCTGAAAATCGAACCCATGACATTGGTGTTGCGAGTGCCACGTTGTACTGTTTTGAGTTACAGGAAAGCTGACAAATGGTGATGTGTCAGTCCAAACAGAATTTGGATTCAAATGCGGATTGAACAATAAACAATTTACTGATGTTTATAGATTTGCTCTTTCCAGAGATCTACAAGTGCACACCTGTTTATATATTGGCTATTTGAATAATAAGTGCTTTCCTGGATCTTTAATGACGCTAATTATGTTGCTTTCTATTGGGGATTAAAAAAAAAAAACTTCTTGGATGTGTTCTGAAGATGAACGACGGTCTTACGGGTGTAGAACGACAAGAGGGAGAGGAATTAATGACAGAAAGTTCATTTTTGGGTGAACGAACCCTTTAACCCATGTAGGGTTACCTTACACCAATTTTGAGGGTAAGTGCATTGAAAGTGCACATACTGTAAAATACACCAAACTAAAAATAACTTTAGAATCCCAAGATCCTTGAAGATTGCACAAAAAATGGTTCCTACACTCCCCCCCCCCCCTCCCCCGTCAGGAGAACACCTGGATGTGTGTGAAAGCTTTGTCATTTAGTCTCTTGTTGCCATGTATTTCCTCCAGAACAGCAGGCGGGAGCAAGAGGAGCCGTTAACCGCGCTTGTAAAGAGTATATATGCTTTAGAAGTGCGTCTGAAGCCGGTACGAGCGGAAATTATGTGAAGGCGAGTCGAGGAATGTTTGGAAAGTTCAAGACCCAGCAAGCATCCTGTAGAAATGCTAATAATTCTGTACGTTAAGATTTCCAAATTATACAGGATAATGCGCTCTAGAGCTGCCTGGAGTTCCTGTCTGTGAGGATTCATCTCTTCCGCAGGGAAAGAAGCTCCTGTCGACTCAATACAAGCACCCGCTGGATCCTCAGATCTTCAGCCGTGTGTTTATCACCCTGAAACTGAAAGTGTAATTTAGTGCAAAGCCAATGAAGCAGAACATTATGGGAGAGGTTGCCTGATCAGCAGGTAGTGACTCCGCACAGATGTTCGCACTGCATTTTTGTCTGGTATTCTTCCTGAGAATGTTTATAGTCAGGAAATGATGTCATGTATGGTCACTACAAGACGAATCCAAAGCAAATGTTCAAGGAAAGTGAATGGGGAAGTGATAAGGGAAGAAAGCGCAGTGTGTTTACAAGCGATATGAACCGAAGACCCACTTAAGCTTTGCTTGTTTTAATGCGAACACATCAGCGTTCCTCTCAGCTCTGCAGTCGGCTTAAGTTTCTCAAACCTTGCAAAAGAAGATGCCTCATGGAGCAAAGAAAAACACCCACACCCACAGAGTTGACAAAAAAAGGAAAAGGGAATAAATAACACATTCTTACTAAATCTGTAAATTCCCGTCTAAAGTTGAATCAGTCGGACAGATCATCGAGCTCCGGCTGCGCGATTATTCATAATTTAATTTGATTGTTTGGGGAGTAACGAAATGCAAGTAACTTAGTTACGTATTTAAAATACAAAATTTGAGTGACTGTGTTTCATTTTAAATGGGTGCTAATCAGATTACATTTCCATCTGAAAAGTGTTTTAGATTACCAAAGTGATTACTTTGAGTTTTAATGTCATTTAAACAGCGATTGGTGATTCTCTGACTCTGACCGTCTGAAAAAGACGAGTTCGGTTTCATCAACTTGATGAAAATGTTGTTATTTTTATTTAATTCTGTCCTGAACAAGACAAAATGACTGAATTTATAAAAAAAAAAAAAAAATGGCCAACTGTGAACTGAACTGTCCTGTCATGACCTGATGATCCACGACTGTTTTCATGTTTTGTGAGTCGTTGTATAATTCACTCGTCACTGTGACTTTTTCTCACAATTAGTTTTTTTCCCCTCACAATTGTGAGTTTGTATTTGCAATTGGGAGATATGAACTTGCAATACTGAATTTTTGTCTTGCAATTGTGAATTTAGTATGTGAGTTTAGATCTCATAATTCTGACTTTTCTCAACATTGCGAGAAAATATTGAGAAAAGTCAGAATTATCTCATATTTTTGACTTCAAGATTGTGAGTTTATATCATAATTTTGACTTTTCTCGATATTGCGAGTTTATATCTCATAATTCTGACTTTATTGCAACTTTATATCACAGAATTCTGAGGAGAAAAGTCAGAATTGTGAGATAAAAACTCACAATGACCTTTTTTGTGTTTGTTTCACACTTATTAGTATTCAAAGTATTCTAAAGTATTCAGATGAAGTTACTAAACTTGAGTAATGTAACGAAATACGTTACAAATGACTTTTTAAAGCATGTATTTTGTAATCTGTAGCGAAATACATTTTAAAAGTAACCAGCCCAGCCCTGGACATTTGAGACATACCCAAACTACAATTCGGTCCGGTGCTACAATATAAAGTTGTTGTTTTGATAGAAAAACATTAAAAACTTTGGAATTATTGTAATGTTAGGAACTTCACTGCTTCTTAAAATATAGATCTGTTTACTTTTTCTTAATTAGTGCTTATGAAAGTGCAATGATTATAGAAATTTATCAAATTTAAACCGTTAGCAATGTGAAACCCTGCTGAAAACACCCTGTCAGAGCAAACGCTGCCTCAAAATGCTTTATTTCTTTTTGTACCCTCATAAATGCTCTGTCGCCCGCCTTGGGCGGACCTGCTCAAATCGCCCCGAACACACATTATAGAAACCGAATCCCCCGAGGAGGGACACTTGTTTACACAAACAGTTTGGATTTGATTAAGATCAGCCTGTGGCACAGAAGGACACGGCGGCGTTCAGCATGTTCGTGGACTGTGTGTCGACGCGCGGGCCGTCAGACTGCGGTCAGGCTGTGGTATGCTGGGGAATTCCAGCGCAGAGTGCTGTCACTGCTGTGGAAGGCCGTTCTCCCTTCATCTCGGCCTGCGCTGTAAACACGGCTGCACGGTCTAAGCCGTGGGTTGAGTTGTGTCTGTCGCACCGAGTCTGATGTGGGTTATTAGTCAGTCATCCTGCTGAGCGGTGCCACCCTGAAGCTCCTCTAAAAATAAGCTCCATTTTACTCATCTAACCCCTGCTCTTTCTCTGCGTCTTACCAGTTACAGTAAGTGCAATTCAAGTGTGTTCCTGTTTTCGGATCATCTGTGTAAAGCCCAAGATACAGTTTTATACTTACGCTAGAAATGCAAAGTATGTGCATTTTCAAAAATCAGCCGGTGAAATTTGTGTCACGTACATGCAAAAAACTAAATATCCTTTAGGCTTTTACTAAAAACACTTTCTAGACCACACAGAGAGCCAATCGATTTCTGAACAACTACAGCCCACATATTGGATTGGATTGTGTCTGGATCTCACATGCATCTTAGATCTTAAAAAACCCCTCTGGATGTGACGTCACTGATTGTCTTTTGCTACAATGTCTGCCGCGCATTCCCAACCGTCTCCGATTCGTAATTCACGACAATGTGATGATTTTCCCGTAAGGTTCTGGCCTGGTGTCAGAGTCAGCTTAAGGATCCTCTTGAGTTCAACTTTATTAGCTAATTAAGTGTGTGATTTATGATTTGATCAAACAGACAGAAGAATGGGCCACATGTTCCTCGTCTGAAGTAACTGAACGCTTCCAATCTGATCTGATCATTGTTCCATCTGTTTGAAAAAATCATCAATCACACTTACAGTACAATGTATCCTACTGTTTTTTTGTTTTTTTTTACAAATTATATAAAACGGTACGAAGTGTGCAACTTAAATATTTCAAAGTGAACACGCTGCTGAATTGTGACGTGACTGAATTATGTAGTATGATTAAGTCAGCAAGTGGTGGCCGGTGGTTTCACAAATGAATGTTTATTTTGGTTTTTGATTCGCAAAAAAAAAAAAGAAAAAAAAGAGAAAAATCAGATATTACTCTTGGTCCGTTCCTCACACTGGCAATGGAAGCCCAAAATGAAAATGATGTCCCATTTACTCACCCTCACGTTGCTCCAAACCGGTATGATTTTATTTCTGAGGAATGTTTCAACTGTTTTAGTAAATGACAATTAAAGTCAACAGAGTCAGAAACAACAAAAAAATACAAGATATTTCACAGAATCGTAACTGATGAGAAAACTTTCATTCTGGGCTCTTTAAGTGAAAAAGCACATTGCACTGTGGGATAGAGAACCAAGCAAAGTATGTTCTAGGCATATTTTAAAATGGAGTCAAGACCAAATATATATATATATATATATATACTGCAAAGATGATACAGTGGTGTGCTTTTTCGTTATTTTCTGTACTGTTACACCTGTGGCATTAAATGCTGATTTTTCTATTTGTGTACTTTGTGTTTGCACTGACTCGACTCTTTCTGACTTAATTATTATGTCCATTTTTTTGTTACTCTTTCGCAGTCGTGTTGCCGTTGCTGTGGTACAGATGTAAGTTGTACGCTTTGCATTTGACTTTAAGTGGAAATGACGGCAGACAGCGAGGCCACAGAACCGCTTAGACGGCCACAAGTCTTACTGCCTTTGGCCCAGTTCCTCCGATTCTCATTTTGAGGGAGGTCTCTGCCTCTCTCTCTCTCACACAGACTCCCTGTCTTGTTTGACCAAGTGCGATGCCTGCCAATTATTCTTGTTTGCTTTAATTCTAAGCGTAGTAATTGCCAATTACTGCTGAGTGCCAACCGAAGGGCCTCAGGTGGGTGATGGCAGCAGTCATCGGGACCCTCGGCTCAGAGACGCAGGGTTTTATTTCTGGCAACGTTAAAAGCAGGACAAATGAACAAGTGTCTCAATGTCTGTGCTCCCTCTCCTCCTGCTTGTTGTGTAATATATCTTGCTAGTGATTAATTAGGCCAATAGTTAGGGGAGGCAGACAGAAGTGGTGCCAAATCCTGGTCACCGGGGAACCGGAGCAAGGCGCCTTAATAGATTATAAAGCGGTTATGCCACACACACACACACATCTATGCATTCACTGCCTCAGAAGATACTATGACATGACAGGAACACACCTGGTGCACAGGGAATAATGTTGGTAACACTTCACAATAAAGTTTCTATTTATTAATGTATAGTAGTCACCATGAATTAACAATGAATTCTACATCATCATTTACTAAATGTCAACATTTACAAATACATTTTTCAAAGCAGCTGTGAACCACCGTTAATGAACAATGCACTAACATTACTGGGGATACAGTATGCCTTAGCCGTCTTCAGAATGTGTCTGAAGTTTCAGCTCAAAATACCCCAATGCCCCAAAAGCCCCTTTTTGGGTGAAACAAACAAAAAAAAACAGCATTTTCATGAGTGTATCTTTAAATGCAAATGAGCTGCTGCTCCCTGCCCCCTTTCCAGAAGTAGATGGAGCCTTTAGAGCTTGCGCTGCATTTAGATTATTATCTCTGTAAAACGTGCTAGATGCACATTAGATCTAAAAACACGAGACGCGGCCAGTAGAAAAAGACGTGCTCAACTTGTTTTAACTCGAGCGATGCGTTTGTAACACGTGCATCCAGCGCGTTTATGTAGAAAAGCAAAGGAAATGTAGCGTGGTGGAATAGAAAACGCATTCTGTTCATCGATACAGCCAGCAACAGAGCATCAACAGAGCATCAACTCACTTAGGGGAGGGGCTAAGCTAATAGGGAAGACTCCAGTTGTGGGCGGGGCCAATTACATAGTAATGTCACAAAGTATAGAAGACACAAACGACTCTTTTTGAGACACTGTTTATGATGATCTATGGGGAACGGGTGAATTCACTCTCCAGAACCTTCTCGTTCACTGCTCCCTGCTGGTGGAATGATCTCCCTACTTTCATCAGGAACGCAGAATCCCTGGCAATATTCAAGAGACAGCAGAAAACTTTCGTGAACACTTAACCCCTTCTTAAAAAAAACAAAACTATCCTTTCCTTTTTCCCTTCCTACTCTAGCTCATGTGACTGAGCAACATCTGAAACCTGTATTGTGAGCACTTCCTGTGTCTATTTGCCAATTCATGAAGAATCGCTTGCTTGTTTCCTCACTTGTAAGTCGCTTTGGATAAAAGCGTCTGCTAAATGACTAAATGAAAATGAATTTATGTTCAAACACCACGAATTTTGCATAATAGTTCCTCTTTAACAAGAATGAAATGCTGTTAGAAATACATTGATCATGTTAGCTAATGTTAACAAATGAGACCTTATTGTAAAGTGTTACCGTGATGCATTCGGTCAATCTCAGTATAGTTCAGTAGTATGTACACCATTCCTGGGGTCAAAATACGTCCAGTGCACTGAAACATGCGCTGCCTAGAATTTCCCAAATTGCACCGTAAAAATCTACACACTACTGGAATGTTGTTTTCAAAAAGTTGAAAAGGAGGTTGAGAGCATATTTCAAAATGCCAGTGCTTTTCAGCAACTACGAAGACGTACGATAAACAGACCATGGCATGTTATACAGTAAATGTTGTTTACACTTTGTTACCATGTCGTACGTAGTCACAGGTCGCGTTTACTGGATAAAGGCCCAAATTTGTATTTCCAATTAACGTCATAGGGAGTGGAATGAAACACCACTGTGTCATTTTTATCGTTGGGTTCAAACATGCGTTTACTGAACTACAAATGTTCAAAACACACTAGGCGGTAGGTTACTGCCATGAAAAATATCAAAACTTGTAAATACCAACTCATTGAGTCGACGGTTGTTGGATGACGTCACTCTCTCTAACACCAACAGGGATCATCACCAACTCACACTATCTGTCAGAAAGCCAGTGGGTTTTCCTCTTTATGATTTTAGAGGTCACGTCTTAGACCGTCACATCTTTCCAGCGGCGCACGATGAAACATTGCGAACTTCCTCTGTCTATTTCAGGAGAGCTGTTCTAAAAGAGTGCTGTGAACAAACCAGACCTTTCCAAATTTAGTCCTGACTTTAAGAGAGCCATGAGTCTAAGTGATTCCCTTCATGCTATATTTATAAACCATGGCCAAGCCATAAGTCTTATTTCCTGACACTGAGGCATGTTATGACCTCTGTCATTTTGGTCTGCGGTGTGGAGCTTGTGGGCAGCGTTCCCCGCTCTTACCCCGTCACTCATCATTTACAACGGGGTGACATACTGAGGGACACTTCACACGGCGAACCCTGCAAAAAAATGCCATAAATTGTGCTCAGATTGGTCAGGATAGCAAATAAAAAGTCAGAGATATCAATATCCCCAATCATTTTACTGCTCTTTACTTCTACTATACGTCAACAACTGACTCGTTTTCTTCTGAGGAATTATAGGCAGGGCTGGGCTGGCTACTTTTAAAATGTATTTCACTACAGATTACAAAACACACGCTTTAAAAAGTCATTTGTAACGTATTTCGTTGCATTACTCAAGTTTAGTAACTTTAGAATACTTTGGAATACTAATAAGTGTGGAACAAACACAAAAAAGGTCATTGTGAGTTTTTATCTTACTCGCAATATTGAGAAGTCAAAAATATGAGATATACAATATAAACTCAACATTGCGAGAAAATATAGAGAAAAATCAGAATTATGAGATATAAACTCACAAACTAAATTCACGATTGCAAGGCAAAAAGTCAGTGTTGCAAGCTTATATCTCCCAATTGCAAATACAAACTCTCTTGTGAGGGTATTAAAAAACAAACTGTGAGAAAAAGTCGCAGTGACGAGTGAATTATAAAATGACTCACAAAACATGAAAACAGTGGAAAACATGAAACTGAACTCGTCTTTTTCAGACGGTCAGAGTCAGAGAATCAGCAATCGCTGTTTAAATGACATCAAAACTCAAAGTAATCACTTTGGTAATCTAAAACACTTTTCAGATGGAACTGTAATCTGATTACCACCCATTTCAAATCAAACACAGTGACTCAAATTTTGTATTTCTAAGTTACTTGTGTTTCGTTACTCCCCAACCCTGATTACAGCAGATGAAAATGTTGATACTTAAAATGAGTCGACCTCTGAGCAATAAAAGGGCTATTGTGAAGTCTAGAATTTTGTAACAAAAGCCAACATGTATTTAGTTTGTTCGCCACTAATTAAACTGGGTCTCTTGGAAGAGTAAATTTAACATGCAAGGCTCTTTTCCGCAAACTAACTCCTCGCTTGATTTGAAATTATGGAAACGAATAGTCTGATTATTGCTTGGGGAAAACCTAGCCAGACTACTCTGTGTTTTGTAAAGAAAATTGACATTTATCTCATCAAATGAAGGAAGTGAGCATTGGTTCCTGACTTCACTGGCTCTTTAGATTGCAGAGTTTGGATCTGGTTTCTGGGACGCCTCTTTAAACGAGGCAGAGAATGATTCTGCAGAGGTGCCGGTAATGCGCCATGCATGTCTGACTCCTGATATATTCATTAATCAAACTGCTCTCCCCCCCCCCCCCCTTTAGTTACAAATGGGAATATCCTGGCTGTTCCACTCTGATCTCCACTTCTCAAATATTTGGCACGATGCTTTTCTTTCCTGAGCGTGATTATATTTGGACACACATGGCTGTAGGACGGCATTTCAAAGTCTATTAAACCACAGAAAGATGATCAGTGTCAGATCTGTGAAATTATTACTAATTCCTCTCTTAAAATTTCTCGCCCAATACTGATTTGTCCTATAACCAGTGATGGCATGGAAAGGTGACTTTTAATTTCAAAGAAACACTCAGGAAAAAAAGTCCCAATACATCCAGGCACATCAACAAAAGCAGAAGCATCATCGAAGCAAGGTTTAAAGTGACCCGATTAGATCTTAACTGAGCTGGTGGTTTCCATATAACCTTCACAAGTCACTTCAACCCTCAGGCTGCTGAACACGTCTCATATTTGAGCAGGTTTATGAGCTCTGTGTGTATCTGTCCGTTCACAGGTAATGATTCATTTTCACTTTCAGTAAGGTAGTTACACAGAGTGACTTAACAGAACATAAATCATCTCACCGTGTGCACTTGATGATTTTGTAACTTCACGCACATACGCGCTTTTGGTCTTTGAAAAGGAAACGGTTCTTATTTTAGTGTCAAGACGACCACAAATGATTCATTGTCTTCGAATAATTACAAACTAGAAACCCACACTAATCTTCCAAGACAACTACAAATATTCGCTCGGATGGTAAATTGCGGCTATTAAACTGCCAATTCACAAACACTCGCATGCTCTTAAAATCAGAACAAATGTGAGAAATGGCCTATTTAAGCATTTTTAAATATATAAACTTTGTACTTAATTATTCATAACCACCCATTCTACAGAAATCGTGTCCATAAGAATAAAGCTTTTGAGGAAAACATGTTGATTATTCTCACCTTACTCTCATTGTTCCAGTTGGACAGTCACACATGGTATTGCCATAGAAGTTATTAAAGAAACTCCAATCATGTCCAAACATTCCGCGTACACAGATGATCATAGGAAAAAGAAAGACTTCCGATCGATCAGCTGTGAGACAGAGAAAACAAACACACGCTGGGTTAAACAAATAAACCAAATCCATGTTCTCTCCAAAACTTCCAGAAATTCTTACTGTATGAGTAAAACTCTAACTTAAGTCTACACAATCGAGTAACACTGTCACTGATTATAGCTTTTAAATGTCTCATCTAACATACCCACAGCAATTGTTGTGGTTTTCCATGAGCTAAATACTTTTATGGTGCTTTTTGCAGCTATAGGAATAGGGCAACATAAATTCTCTCAAACATCATAATTTGTCTTCCAAAGAAGAAAGCTAGTTGAATCATATTTAAAAAAAAAATCTTTTTATGGCAACCGGCTGCTAAATTAATTCCCATAATAAAGTTGCGTATGAAGACAACACTGATAATGACAATAGTGTGAAAAATCAGTGTTATGCATGCCAATTACTGCAAATAAAATTCTCATAAAGTAAAAAATTAGTTCAAATGCATACCTGGACTATATCTGGAAACAGGTTTAAACAACATGAAAGGCAGCAGCTAAACCACACCATTTAATTAAAGAATCTCCCTGGGCTATAATGTCTGTGTTGGAGCACACACACACACACACACACACACTCTGACAGCTTGGCAGACACAAACAGCACAAAATATTTACAAGAGGAAATAGCTGCGACATGCAGACTCAGAGCTGGGGTCCTGTGTGGTCTGCATCCATTATGAGGCTCCATCAACACAACTGATCCAGAGTCAGAGGGGGCCAGTTTCACTCCAGCCAATCGGAACCCGTCGTCCGATCAGGGATGGCATGTGGACAAAAGGGTGGTGCCGTTCC
Source organism: Opsariichthys bidens (assembly GCA_037194245.1). Taxonomy (NCBI): domain Eukaryota; kingdom Metazoa; phylum Chordata; class Actinopteri; order Cypriniformes; family Xenocyprididae; genus Opsariichthys; species Opsariichthys bidens. Next base: position 22,606,004 of record CM074287.1, read on the forward strand.
TCTTCAGTTTCGACAATCTTATATGAATGATGGCACACAAGTCATGCGTCTCATAAACCACCTGAAACACGCTGAGTGAGGAAAGAATTAGAACAGCTAATTAACAAAGTTCCCAGTCCAAGTCAAAAAACTTTAAACCTTACATCATTGTTTTGTTTTTCCACGGCAGGTGTTTCTTTAAGAGTAAAACTACACAATTGAATTAACAGCACAAATAAAACATGACCAAATTAATGATCGAATTAACAACTTTGGGGAATTTTTGTTTTATAATCTTACCTGAAACAAGTCAAAGTGATCGCGAAACTCCGTGACTTGTAGCGACTCTGTTTCTGTTAAACCAGATTTCTTTTTCCACAGATCCTTCCCTCGTTTCACCAAGTTGACTATTTCGCGTGATGGATAACGTGACGTCTTACCTGCCAAATGGACATCTGGAAAGCCGTGACCCCCATCACCCCCAGGAGACCCTCACAGTTTATATCTGTAAGCCGGATTATTACTTTTGATTGAGCATGACTTAAAATAACCCGCACTTGATGGGCTTTAATTAATTTTTCCGCACCTGGACTGAACAAAAGTTTCCAGAGGAATTATGTAAGTCCATCTGTAGGTCAGGGATATGAGAGCCATCCCTGAGTACTGCCCTCTCATGGATGAAGTGTGAAAACGCACGCAGACTTTCTCGATTTTTTTTTTTTTTTGCATGGCTGCATTTCCTGGATTACAGCACACACGCGGTAATTAAACACAAACTCCCGTCTTCAAAACAGACTCCCTTCTGCTTACTCCTAAACACCTCCGTGGCTCACTTCTCATTTTTTTCCCTTCTCTCTCTCTCTCTCTCTTTCATTTTTTCCTTTCCATGAAACCAAAGACTTGCTCGACACTCTCATAAAAGCTACATGGGAAAGGAATGTATTGACCCATTTTTTGGTACAAACGTTCACTGCACCGTTTTGGTCTGATGTGGATCTGCTCACACTTTGCCATTAATGTGTTTGAAGTTCCTCATATTTTTGTCTTACAATGACATGATATACATACAGAGCTGGGCTGGTTACTTTTAAAATGTATTTCACTACAGATTACAAAATACACGCTTTAAAAAGTCATTTGTAACGTATTTCGTCACATTACTCAAGTTTAGTCACTTCATCTAAACACTTTAGAATACTTTGGAATACTAATAAGTGTGGAACAAACACAAAAAAGGTCATTGCAAGTTTTTATCTCACAATTCTGACTTTTTCCCTCAGAATTGAGTGATATAAAGTTGCAATTGCGAGTTATAAAGTCAGAATTATGAGATATAAACTCACAATATTGAGAAAAGTCAGAATTATGAGATATAAACTGACAATATTGAGAAAAGTCAGAATTATGAGATATAAACTGACAATATTGAGAAAAGTCAGAATTATGAGATATAAACTCACAATATTGAGAAAAGTCAGAATTATGAGATATAAACTAGATATAAACTGACAATATTGAGAAAAGTCAGAATTATGAGATATAAACTCGCAATATTGAGAAAAGTCAGAATTATGAGATATAAACTCACATACTAAATTCACAATTGCAGGAAAAAAGTCAGTATTGCAAGTTTATATCTCCCAATTCTGACTTTATAACTTGCAATTGTGAGTTTAAATCTCGAAAAAGAAAAAGAAGTCAAAATTCACAATTGTGAGAGGAAAAAACAAATTGTGAGAAAAAGTTGCAGTGAGTGAATTATAAAACGACTCACAAACAACTATTGCAAAACATGAAAACAGTGGAAAACATGAAACTGAACTCGTCTTTTTCAGACGGTCAGAGTCAGAGAATCACCAATCGCTGTTTAAATGACATTAAAACTCAAAGTAATCACTTTGGTAATCTAAAACACTTTTCAGATGGAACTGTAATCTGATTACCACCCATTTCAAATGAAATACAGTGACTCAAATTTTGTATTTTAAATACGTCACTAAGTTACTTGTGTTTCGTTACTCTTCAACCCTGTATACTTACAAAAGATGATCAAGACTAAAGATCACATTTTGGGCTGCTTTGCAGCTAATTTTGGTAAAGAACTGCCAACTAAGACAGAAAAACAAGTAAAGCTTGCAAACATAGTTTATTTTGCTCTTATGTGGTGAAAGTCAGATCTCGCCATTTCAATATGCATCACACCCTCAGTGATTGGATCGGGCGGTCCGACTCAAGGACTAGTTTACCCTGGACAGATCGCATACGTCCCGTACTGTGTTATGAATGGTTAGGCTTGAGAAACGGACCCTACATTCAGTCGGATTTGTTAAGCTGCAGGTTTTAACGGATCTTGAAGTGGTCGAACGTGAGAGTGTTAGTGTGTGTGTCACTGGCCATCCATGCAGTGTGATTAAAACAGGAAACATAAAGCCCAGACCTACGGCAGGTAAGAGCCCTGAGTGATTATGTTGCTCTAACTTGTACAAATATTTACAGCCTGATTATTTTGGGTCTGCCATGATTTTTTTCACTCTGCCGGTCTTGAAACTGCACAAACACAGGAGACCCGACGTCTGAACAAGCTGTCTGTCTAGCCGTGACAGGACACCCATAACCCAGACTACTGCCACTTTCAGAGCTCGAGACTCGACCACACACAGAAATACACTCAGGCCTGCTCAGATGCACAGAGACGCATAGTTTTACCAGTGGGAAAGTTGGAAAAGTTCAAACATTTGTTGACGCTTGAAACAAAATAGATGTGAAAAACGAATGATCAGTGTGAATTGTTATTTTGCGGGAAATATGCAAATGGGAAATTGACGAATAAGAAAACGTAATGGAGATATAATTCATTTTGAAGTTGTATTAAGTGTTAACAATGAGATTATGTGGGTTTTATGATCAATTAACGGCGCTTTTGTCATTTTTTACAAGATGGACAAAATTGAAGTCATTCGGTTTAACCAAAATTTCGGTTTTACCGAATGACACTTTTGGTTTTTCAAATTGTTAAGAGAGAGCTAGTTACTTTGCCTCCCGACCATGTGGATCTTCGCAGGCGTCTAAATGATGTCACATCCTGTCTTGATCCAAAACGATCCCTTTATATTGGCTTTTCCAAATTCATTTTTCCAGACATTCTTTCTCATAACAAAGAAAGGACCTCTACTCATTTTGCACTATGTTAATATATGATTATATAAAATCATGCCAGAACAAAAAATATATACGTTACATTACATTTTAAGATATTTGAATCCCAAAGGAAATGGCTGTATCGGCCTTTGGACGGTGAAACCGAATGACCTTTTGACACTTCAAAATATCTTTATATGTAGCAAAACATAATAAAAACCATTTTGATTCAATAAAAGGGATCTAGTTGTACAACCTCACATACTCTGGATGCCATATCTTTGTTTTTTTATTATTATTATTAAGGCCTTTGGACAAAAAAATGAGCCGTCACGTCATTGACCCAACTATCTTATGGAGCACCTAAAGGCAAAACTTCCTAAAAATAAGATTTCTGCAAAGGGTGTATGAATTCAGGAGTCAGAATGGCCGTGTAAACCGACGGACGTGCCTGTTTGATCAGATTACATAAACACACAGCATGATGAAGAGCAGCATGCGACAGACATGCGTCAGTCGAATCTTCCCCAGAGCAGAGCAGGATGTGACATGCACGAGGAAGGACAGGAGCAAGAGCAACCGCAATAAAACATCTATCCTCTTTTCAACACACAGGGCATGTGCAAACATGGATAGAACAGAACGAACAGAAGAGTTTGCTCAAGATAAACCCGAGGTCTGACCCAGAGACTCCACCCAGCGTTACTCAGCAGCGATGCACTTCCTGTACCTATGACTAATTGACCCGTTTGGCTCTTCCGAAGTGACTCTAAATAATGGGATACTGATAAACCCAATGATGTTCATTTCTCCGACACGGACCACACAACCAGTGTGAATCACAGATCATCCCCCGAGATGTTCTGGCTCTCAGCAGAGCTCGGCTCCCTCCGGCGTTCTGTGTTTGGACCACATGGCCCAACACAATCAGGCCTCTGTTAGAAAAGGTAATTATTTGGAAAAATGACTGGCAACACACCTTCGCTTCTCCTGACAGCTCCATTAAATCTGACATGACTGCGCCGGTCGCGGGAATAACGGTCAACTGAGCAGAGGGCAGTTTCCTTCCCGCGACCAGGACAAGTTCTGCAGAAGATCAACACGACAGCATCTTCATCCGGTCACGGAGCGTGGTCTTGCTCACTGGCCTCGGAGTGAGATGCTGGGTGGTTTCAGCAGTCAACCCAGTTGCTAATTCATTACATAACTGCAAAATGAAGAGAAAGGCTGAAGGAAATTGAGATTTATTTCAGTGGTGAAACTGGTTGTGTGTTTTGGACCGCACTGCTGTTTTCTAAACATGCCGGGTGCGTGTTGGTCAGAGGGGAGGTGAACAGCAGGCCTTTGTGGCCCGGCCCGAAGCTAAGTGTGTTTGGGCTTGTGGTTTTTGGGAGCCCTATGGCTGAGATCGGACGTTCTGCTGTCGATGGAAACTGTTTAACAATAAACCCATAAATAGCCACGGATTCAATCCCTCCTGTTCTGGACTAGATGCCACCGGCTGTCCAATCAACATCTAGCTGTCTCTCTTATGAATCCTTTTCTTTTAAAGAATTTGCCGTTTAAGGATTACAACAAACGGCAAGTAGGGACTAACGAGCTTCTTCCCAGGCAGTTCCTCCAGAAAAAAAACGTTTGATTTCATGTATAATCAGCCGCATTTTTTTAAATACGCCGCACTTTCGCAGCATAAATTGCCCATTTCGGCAAGCAAAATATGCGGGGCTAGCATGATTTCACAATCCCCCAAAAAAGTCACATATATCTTAGCAGAAAGTTGAAAAATGTTGCGTTTACTTCACACAAGTAAAGCGCCATTACTTCCAAAAAATCGCCATGGGAATCTCATGAAGTGACGTAATTACGCGACGTGACCCTTACAAAAAAGAACTGCAGTATATATTGAAGTAGAAGTGCAGTACCAAGTAGTTTAACTGCAGTTTAATTCAGATTTGCAGTATAATGAAGTATAGTCACAGTACAACCGCAGTAAAACTGTAGTATAAGTACAGCTGCAGTAAAATGAATAAGTATAAAAAGCAGTAGAACTGCAGTTGTATTGCAGTTTTATTTTACTAGTACTTCAGATGTATTGCAGTATAGTTGTACTCCAGTAAAACTACAGACATTTGAGGTTATACTGCAATACTGCAGTTTTTTCTTGTCCAAAAAACTGCATTTTTCTATATGTAACAAAAACTGTAGTATTACTTCTAAAAAAACTGCAGTAATCTTTTGTAAGGGGAACATCATCTGCAAACCCTGCGGTGAAACCGTGATGAAGCACGCGGATCATTCTCATTCGCCAACAAAAATTAAGCGCAAAAGAAGGGCAGAAGGGGCAAATTAACTGCGTGTCGGACCGCAGACGACGCTGTATGTTAGTAGTGCGTAAAATAATTCACGTTGCAGTCAGACATTGGAAGCACTTGATTTAACAGAAGACGTGTGTTTTGTATCGCTACCTCTGTAAAACAGGAAGCACTCATTTAATTTGTTTATATTTTATGTATTCATTTTTACAGAAGTTGTTGAATATTTCTTTTGTGAAGCGACAGAACTTGTTTGACTCAATGTTTTGTAAGTTTGATTCATGAGTTAATGAAGGTCTGAAATAAAACCGAATGAGAGCTTCAATACATTGTAATGAATTACTGTAAAAATTACAGCATCATTTTACAGCCGCTGGCTGTTTTTTAATAATACAGCATATTGCTGTGAACTGCAATGCATTCTGGGGTCACGTGTTGGTTTGACTCAAATTTACAGAATATTGCTGTAAATTGACCCTTCATCATTTTAAAAAATACAGTTATTTACTGTAATCAGAGAATAAATTAAATTACAGTAACACTACTGTAAATTTGACAGTAACTGGCTGGCAACCCTGCTGCAAGTATTATACTGTAAAATTTACAGTAATTTTTTAACAGTGTATTCTGTGATTTAGTAGCTTGAAGTGATCAGAAATGACTCTTGACATGAAGGCAGTATCTAGAGAGAAGTTGGGGAATCACCTTTTTTTTCCTCTTTTGCATCTAACCGCAGTTTTTGCAAGTTCCCGTAATTTCATCGCATAAAATATCCCGCATATTTCATCGCATTTTTTTAAGAAAACGTGCCGCATAATCAAGGATTTTTGCCCGCAACAATCACAAAAAAAATCTAGGTCAAAAAAATCACAAAAACTGCCTAGGTTAGTGACATCACTAACCCTAAAATTTACATAAACCCCACCCCTGAGAACACTCAACAAAGGGGGCGGGGCCATGCGGAGTTGTTGTTTACGCTGGACTGCTTCACAAACGCAGATTTGAACAAAAGATTCAAATGATTAACTGAATCAACTCCACAGCAACTACATCAATTTATCCACAATACACTGATTCAAAGTGAACTTGTCTTGAATAAATTATCAACACATAAGCACAAAAATGTTATTTTCACATCATTTATGGAATGTTTTTAGTCGGATGTGTTTGTTTTTTAAACGTTACTACTACTTTTTTCAGATGGTTCAGAGAGCATTCCCATAACACTCGCAAAATGTGTGAAAACAATGTCTCCAGAGTTGACATAATCAGGGGAAAAAAAACCTGGACATTTCAGAAATAACGTTCTATAACTTAATGGGAACATTAGGAAAGCGTTCCAAGAACATGCTATTGTTTGCTGGGTTACTCAAGAGAACAACAACATCCCTTGTTCTTCGCAGGGATTGATCCACCTTCCAGCCCTAATCTTTTCCCCCCAAAGGCGAGATCAACACGAAACAGCATTTGCAACCAATTTTATAAATAACTTAATCTTAATACCGTCAATCAGATGTTGCCCAACTGAGGTACCATGACGCTGCCTTCCTTCTAGCAAAGGTTAACATTTTTGCCGCCCTGTACTGACATCCTGTTTTGTTCAGAAGGATTTTTTTTGTTATATTCTGACATTTCAGCTTGTTTTTTTGTTCTATCACCACAAGCCTGAGCTTCCTCTGATCTTCTCCATATCTGTTGAAGGTCATAGTTGTTGCGCCTCAGGGAGTTGTTCTCATCCCAGGCCATACGTCAAACCCTGATCAAGTATCCCCAGAATTTCATCATCATGACAGAAATATCTGTAACTTCCTTTCCAAACTGTGCTTATCCCACACTGTAAGTGTCACAGACTTGTGGCGGCGAAGAGTCACTCGACTCTGCTCAGTCTTGGTGATTCATTATTGGCACAGACACAACATTTATTACACACAGTTGTGCAAATTATTGCAACCGGTCTCCTTTAAACAGGCACAATAAACTCTGTGCCAAGAATATTTCAAGTGTGTGGTTTAATCTACTTTCTCCACACTCCAGAAAGCAATGAAATTGACGGGTGACGATAACAGGAAATGATCAAAAAAACATAATAAAACCATCCATATCCAAACCAACGCACTCGGAAGCTCGGTAAGCCACCCATGGACCGTTTCATTAAGATCTTTTATAAAATGTGACTTTAAAAGCGGTAACTGTCCTTCATAAATGCGCTACCTTTACAGAACACACCCGGGGAGATCTTGTATCTAATCGTAGAAGAATCTGACGTCTTTTTTAATCGCTTGCAGATTTCACTGCCACCCAAGACTGCAAATCTTTGCCTTTTGCCTCGTGCTGCACACACACACCACACACACACACACACACACACAGCCTTCGATGTCCTTAATCAATAAATGACGGCACAACTCGCTCATGTTTCAGGTGTGTCAGCCTGCTCTCGTGTGCAGAAAGATTTTTACACAAGTAAATGTGAAACAAATTTGCTATCACAAAAGTCCCAATGCTAGGTTGTTCTGGGAAGTGTTTTGAGTGGTTTTTCAGAAGTTGCTAGAGTCTCCTATGTGCTTTTCAAGTCAAAAGAGATAATCACCTTCTCTCTACGACAATATACAGTTGTGTCCGAAATTTTCGTGTTCTTCATCCTTAAAATTCGTCACGTGCAGAAACCTCGCACACCGAGTCTGGCGCGGATTAATCCGTTGCAAAATAAATTCGGTAAAACAATACAAAATGGAGGATGATTTTTTTTGTCCTCTCTCTTCTTAAAAAGAGAAGAAGAATACTGTATAATCTATTGTCCAGTTCCACAATCTGGAATTATATTCCGTCTCTTAGTATTCCGCAATCTGTGGAAGCCCGTTCCCGCCACTGCTGAGAAAAAAAAAATTCCGTAATTCATTATAATTACAAACTTTCTCATAATAATGACTTAGTATCTTTAACCTAATAAAAAATAAAAAAATAAAAAGTTTTTTTTTATTAAGTTAAAGATACTAAGTCATTATTATGAGAAAGTTTCTCATTATTATGACTTACGGAATATTTTTTTTCTCAACAGTGGCGGGAACGGGCTTCCAAAGGGCAAAACTCTAAACAACTCAATTCTAAACACTTACAAGATATTGCACATTTGATATTTGCATCCTAACCTAACCCTAACCTGGAGCGGGACGCGGCGGGGTCTCCAGTATCACACACCATCACTCAAGTCCTGCATGAGACCGCAATTCACCTTCATAATGAACCTAGAAAACAAAACACCTGGAATATTAATAGAAATTCAGTAATTGCGGAGAGAGGAAATAGGCTTGTTGCATCGCCAAATGGTTTTCTGTTGGACTTTGGATTTCGTTCCAGGTTTTTTCTTCTGTTCTTACATATCCCAGCGAGATCTTCGAGGAACCGCAGGTGATTACTTGAGCAGAGTTTCACGCTCTGTGCTGCAGGTGCTTGATAAATGGCCCATGTCTAGTTTAATGCGAGTCCTGCGGCTGTCTGAAGTGACCACGTTTATATTAACCGGGACAAACGGCGGATAAAGTCGACTGTGAGATGCAATATTTGATCTAGCACTCACAGGATCTAGAGTTTTACGAGCACAAATGAGTTTTCAGACAAAACCTCTCATCAACATCAAACAGTTTTGTAATCCAAACCTTTAGTACATAAATCTAGACTACATTAAAGTGTTCGTTCACCCAAAAAAGAATAATCTGAATCATTAATTCCTCATGTCGTTCCAAACCTGCAAGACTTTTGTTCATCATCAGAACGCAATTTAAGATATTTTTGATGAGTTTTTTTTTTATCTCTCATAGAAAGCAAATGAAATGATCGCATGCAAGGTCCAGAAAAGTAGTAAAGAGATCGTTCAAATAGTCAACATGACTCAACCTTAATGTTATCAAGTGAGGAGAATACTTTTTGCGTGCAAAAACAAAACAAAAATAACGAAAATATCTTCTCTGTCAGTCTCTATGCAGTGCAGCACTTCCGTTGGCGTCCAAACGCCGGCTCAGCGTTGTGTCTACGACGTAAACTGTGTAGGAGAATGAGAGGGTAGAGGGGAAACTGTTTTGTTTTTGCGCATTTGTGCCGCCTCGTAACATCAAGGCTGAACCACTGCAGTCACGTCGACTAGTTGAACGATCTCTTTCCTACTTTTCTGGACCTTGAATGTGATTTCATTTGCTTTCTATGGGAGATTTAAAGAAACTCATCAAAAATATCTTCATTTGTGTTCTCACGGGGGTCGAACGACATGAGGGAGAGCTTTCAATTTTTGGGTAAACTAAACCTTTATGTGAAATTCAATAAAGAAGGAAAGCAGCCCAAATTATAAAGAAAAAAACAACAACACATTGACAGAAAAGCAAACCTTGCAGCGGGGTTCAAGAGACACGAGCTTTTCAAATGCTCCAGCTCTTTACAAGATACTTTCCATCCAATTTAGGGGCCCTTCAAGAATTTACACTCTTACATTCGGCCTCCCAGGAGGTTAGAGGTAAACAAACGAGCGAGGGGAGTCCCGGCGCGCATATCTACGGCTCTTGCTTTAAATAGAAAACTTCGACTGAATGGCTCGTCTGTTAAAGCGATCAACTCAGGACTTTTCTTGAACACGCATGGGCACGATTGGGGGAAAGAGGGGCAGCTGACCGCCGTTCTCGTTTGAGGTAATGTTTAAAAATAGTGCTGGGTGAGTTTCTCCGTGTGTGGGTTGTTTGAGGAGGTTAGCGAGCTCGAAAGGGTGCGTTTTCAGGAAGCACCCCTAGTGCTAGTGTCCAGGAAGCCATCAGAACTACACAAACCTTTAACCCGAGAGGCACGATTGCACACGAGACACGGTTTGCCGTTCCCTCAGGAGAGCGCTGCCGGATAACTTTGACTCTCTGGCCCAAAGAATCTTTACCTTTCAACAACTCGCTAGCTTCTTTTTTCCGACTTGTGTGTTATGTAAGCTGCTCTAGATGCTGAAACAGAACAGAAGAATTCTTTCAGAGACACTGACAGGAGGGTTTCATTTGGTTGCTCAATATGAAAAACAGATGGTGAAGGTCATAAAACTGTATTTTTTCGAATATCAATTTTTTTTTTAACTGAACAGTACTGATACCATACATGAGAATATATAACGAACAAGGAAAGAGATTGCCAGCATTTCTTATAATAAGGTAGTTCCTAATAATGGGGGAAACTTAAATTAAATGCACCATCAGACCATCAAACATCACTGCGCACGAGTCTGTATGTATGGAGCCCACTGGGAACTCACGGCATCTACACTTTTTTATTTGGAATGAATGTGCTTTCGGCCGTTTTAGTCAGCTTGATTCCTTGCTTTGAAGAATCAAGAGAATAAATGGACTTCGCTGCTAGTTGCATGACGTGGAAAGATGTGACATTCACGTCAGACTCAGATTAAAGTCACGATGAAATCTTCCGTGTCGTGACGAACCACAATCTAATCTTCTACATCTTGATGTACTCTTGGTTTGAAAGATTACCGAAAAAGAAGAAAATGTAAAGCGGGGCTCATGCGTCGGTTGTTGATTGGATGTTCAGGTGTGGGCGTGGCCTAGTAGGGGCGGAGTTTAAGTGCTGCGCTCAACATCCTTTACCAAATTTGGTGTTTTTGGTCAAAAATGGTCAGCCCTTTAAATGCTTTTAAAACTCTCATTATGCCATATTATCAGCAAATATTGGATTCGGCTGTGTTGTCAACTTTTCTTATTTTAAACAGCACACATGTTGTATTTCATGAAGAATCGCTCGTTTGTATTCCTCGCTCGTGAGTCGCTTCGGATAAAAGCAACTGCCAAATGAATAAATGTAAATGTGAGTTTCTTTAGGGAGCTGATTGATTGTAGGCCTCGCTGATATGAGCGAATCCGTTTTTGAGTGGAAAAAAGTTAACTAAAGATTATTCAGAGAGGTGCTAATTCTATGAAAAGAAGTTCACAATAGATTTTTATAAGCATTATAATTCATTTTTGACTGGGTTAGCAGTGTTGGGAAAAAAAAAAAAAAAAAAAAACGGGGAAAAAGTACAAAAAATTACACATTTTTTGGGAAGTTACATCCTGTCAGTATATTTTAACATTTATTTTAATATATATAAATACATTTTAAAATAAATAAAATAAAATAATTTAATTCATTATTTTTCATTTATTTTAAAATGATTTATTTTATTTTAACAAGCATTTTCGGGAAAAATAAAATCCTAAATGGTCCAGGTATGAGAAGTAGGACATTATGGGCCTGTTGACACCCGGTAATTTCATGCATTTCTACCGATCAGATCTGTTAAAACTGATCCCACATACATACATGTCTTGATATAAATCTGATCTTTTCAATTAGGCAAATTTAACGAAGTGCACGTCAATGAGAGCAACAGATATGAGCAGTATTTTACATTTACATTCATTCATTTGGCAGACGCTTTACAAGGGGAGAGATTTCGTGTCTCGCTCAAGGGCACTTTAGTCATGGTATGGAAGGTGGAGAGAGTGCTGTTCATTCACAATCCCCACCTTCAATTCCCGCCGGCGTGGGAATCGAACCTGCAACCTTCAGGTTACAAGCCCGACTCCCTCAACATTAGCCCACGACTTTCGAAAACATCAACAGGAGAGCCAGCAACATCAGCAGTGGAGAGATACTACTTTACTGATGTATGAACTTTCAGTTTCAGTTTTGCATTTTGGGGAAGATTTACGCATGTGGTTTCAACAACCAGATGCATTTACGCTTGTCCAATTTTGTCTGGATTGCATATCAAACCCATTACGGAGTGAATAATTCATGCGTAATTCATTAAGATGTGCGATCTGTACTGGTATCAACTGGTTCAGCGTGTCTTCCACACTATTTCCAGACAACTTAGGAAGTGTTGCAGCTGATTCAAAGAGCTAAAACGGCCATCTCTATAAACTTAAGACATTTTCCAAAAATGTGCTTCTCCCAGACAGTCTTTGTTTGGTGAGTCCTCGAAATGGCATGTGCGTCCGTTCCCTCCGAAGGAATTTTCCCTCAGTTTCATGGCTAGGTGTCTACATCCAGGTGGGCTATAGAAAGGAATGAGGTTTATAACTTCAGGCCATTGTTTGAAGTTGTACTTCCTGGTATGTCTCTCTGCAAATAAACATGAGAGCTTTGGCCACGGTGGAGCACATGACGGCTAAGTGAGTGGCGAGAGGTAAAAATCTCATGGAAAAAAGAAGAGAATGGAGAAAGACGGGAGTATTTTGCACGTTGCTTGTGTTAGAAAAGCCACAGTTGAAAAGACGAACACCTGGTGTTGCTCCTCGTACATCCTGAAACATGCCGGTGCGTCGTCCTGCTGCTCTGGTGTTTAGAACATCTCCTCCAATTGTTTATTGAAGACAATCTCCGTGTCCAACATGGAGCAGAGTGGTTTCTTCCTCATGGCTTTGCCACTCCAGCTTTAAAGTACTTTCTGTCATGTGCACAGACACACGGCGAACGCCTGCGGCGGGACAGTGGGAAACTCGTGTAATTCTTTGCCTCTCAGAGCGCGTGTCACTGTTGATGCTGTACCTGCTTTGAGAAAAACAAAGGTAAAGTGCCGCCACATGGATCACAGAGGACACAGGGACAGGGTTGGAGGGCGGTTGTGCGATGACCCAGACAGCACCTGAGACTGTTAACGTGGCCTTGTGCTGTTTATCGGTGTCGGGACAGTACCAAGCGTTCAAGCCGTTTTGTTTTAGAGAAAAAAGCTCGCTGTGCAGGTCAGAACGTCATCACCACACCGCATCAAAAGTCATTTTCACTGTTTTCAGTTCTGCAAATCCACTTCGCGTGCCCTTCAAAAGGATGAGGACTCACGCCGGAGTTGATACAGAAAACCCGTTTGTATCACTAGCCAACATCATCACATCATCCCTAAAAAAAATGCATTGTCGTCAGGGCTGGGCTGGTTACTTTTAAAATGTATTTCACTACAGATTACAAAACACACGCTTTAAAAAGTCATTTGTGACGTATTTCGTGACATTACTCAAGTTTAGTCACTTCATCTAAATACTTTAGAATACTTTGGAATACTAATAAGTGTGGAACAAACACAAAAAAGGTCATTGCGAGTTTTTATCTCACAATTCTGACTTTTTTTTCTCAGAATTGCGTGATATAAAGTTGCAATTGTGAGTTATAAAGTCCGAATTATGAGATATAAACTCATAATATTAAATTCACAATTGCAAGAAAAAAAGTCAGTATTGCAAGTTCATATCTCCCAATTGAAACACAAACTCACAATTGTGAGGGGAAAAAGCAAATTGTGAGAAAAGGTTGCAGTGAGTGAATTATAAAATGACTCAGAAAACATGAAAACAGTCGTGGATCATCAGGTCATGACAGGACAGTTCAGTTGTTTTTATAAATTCAGTCATTTTGTCTCGTTCAGGACAGAACTAAATAAAAATAACAACATTTTTATGATCCTCTTAAAAGTATTAAAATGTTGATGAAACTGAACTCGTCTTTTTCAGACGGTCAGAGTCAGAGAATCACCAATCGCATTAAAATGAACCATCGGATTTCATCAGAGATATCTTCATTTGTGTTGTGAAGATGAACGAAGGTCTTACGGGTGTAGAACCACGTGAGGAATTAATGACTGGAGTTTCATTTTTGGGTGAACGAACCAATTAAATTTTTTTTTGAAATAGCACAACAGGGGCACTTTAAGATATATTGATATATAATGTCTTGAAAAAATGATAATTACGAGGGTTTACGATTAAAACCAGAAAAAAAGAAACTAGTCATGTAACATGATTCCAGTGGGCATTTGATGTAGATTTCTCAAAGCTATCCATGAAAAAAAAAAAAGAGCAAACACATAATGCTTTCCACGCTCCGCTGATCTAAATCTACCGAAATTTCGTTTTCTTTTTATATGCAATTATGCCTGTATGTGCAACACAATTCCAGTCCAAAACAAGTGCTTTTTTGTCTCCGTCTTAACTCAAAGCACACACACTCGGCCTCTCGTCTGTTATCAGCGAACACATCTCTGCCGCCGCCGGCCAGGAACTGCAGTGAGGTCATGAGCGCTTTCAATCGGGTCCTCTCCTCGTTCTCACGGCCTGCTGTTGATTCTGCTTTGAAGCGTCATGTAAAAACTGTGCAAACAGAAATGGACGATGGCATCTGTGTTTATGCTCCCAGCGCCTCCCTGAGGCCCTTCAATCCCTGAATCCAGGTCTGTCTGTGGCAAGGGTAAATCAGGCCTTTGATATGATCCACGTTACATGACTCACCTTGGGTTTATCTGTAATTCTTACCCACCCAGGCCGATTGTGCTGAGCACCAGCTGATATGTAATATCAATCAGGCGAAAACGCCCTGAATATAAACAACCCGGTCGAGCCCCTCTTCTCCCGTCTGACCCTCGTGCTCCGAAGGTGAGGTGTGGAGTTTGGCACAGACAGAGGAAATTGAATCCTTCCATTTATTAGTTCCCGAAGGCTGTGTTGTTGTAAGGATTAGGGATGAAAAAGGCGACAGGATTAATGCCACGGCAAGACAAACAAGCGCCAAGCGTTATTTCCCTGCATAAAAGGCATTCTGCTGCCGGCTCGCACCTCTGCCCGCCCTTTCCTCTGTACCTCCATTTAAACGACGGGATTGGGTTACGCTTTATTTTGTCGTTTTTAACAGCAGAATTGACTTCAAATGTGCTCTTTATTCCTTTGCTTTAATGCAATAGAGCACTTGAGCAAAAGAAAAGAGACTCTCTTGCCAATGTTCTTTGGCCCCATTTGTGTGATTTCCCTCTGTATCTCTCTTTTCATCACATGTTTAGAGAGATTTTCGTTCCAGTGATCTTGGGATGTACAGGATCACATTTTGACTTTTTGCAATCTTTGGATTTTCTGTTTGAACAAATGTACAATTTTTTTTTTTTCCCCTCCGTGGCTCATTCTTTTGGCAAGATCCGGTAAAATGAATAAAATGGAAAAATATAGCAGCATTTTTTCCATTTAAAGGTCATGTGTGAACAGAAGCCATTGTCAAAATGCCAGAAGAATCTGCTCTGGGAACCAAGACACCAATCTAAGCCAATCACGAGCTCTTAAGGAGGTGACACAATTACTCCAAGTCTTGATGATTCCCAAAGTTTTTTGTGAGCCGAAACTTTGACCGTTCTCATTAAAGGCAGTATATACCGTCTTAAAGAATTCACCCTCATATCATCCAAGATGTTCATGTCTTTCTTTCTTCAGTAGGAAAGAAATGAAGGTTTTTCCTCCACATAGTGGACTTGACTGGGGTTCGACGGGTTGAAGGTCATTGCTCATTTTCTTCCTCCTACGTCACATGACCTCTCCAGCGTGATGACGTAATGCGTGGAGCATCAGAGCGGCGCACGACCAGCATTTGTGCTTAAAAAGTATATTTTTTTTTTATAAAATGTGCGATGGTTTCTCTAGATCATCGTCTGGGATCATGTAGATCCTTTGAAGCTGCACTGAAACTGACATTTGAACCCGTTGAACCCCATTGAAGTCCACTATATGGAGAAAAATCCTGGAAGTTTCTTTTTGACTGAAGAAAGAAAGATGACATGGAGGACAGTGAATTATCAGGACTTTTTCATTCCGATGGGCATTTTTACCATTATACGGGCATCTTTTAAAAACCTTATTAGATGGCCAATCAACCAATAACTCCGTTAGATCGATCAGACACAGATTTGTCATCAAGTCCATCAACGTCATCAGATTTCTAGTCTTATTTTAAGCATCGCGAGCTTAAGTTGATCGGAAACCAGCTGCACCAAAGGTCTCTACGAGGCTTATGATGATGCTTTCTGGAACAAACTGTTGAAACAAATCGTTTACATTTACCTCCCAATCGATCCCTCAAATGTGAGCCATCCCACGGCCTTCACCTTCCCTTCAGCGAGTCCTCCCTCACGCAGGCAAGAGTTCGCGTCTGTCCTCCATCACCCCTTCATCCTTCATTCCTCCATCCAGATGAAAGACTCCAGCATTCTTCCCTGAAGTCAACGCTCTGCTTGTGTGGTCCCGCCGGTCGGAACGACGTAATGCTGTCACCCCGAGCCCCGCATGCGCGTGTTTGTGTGTGTAGACCTGCTCTCACTGATGGTTGATGGTCATTTTCCACCTGAGAGGATCATGGATGTTTATTGTTCCGCAGAATTGGGAGCATATTTCAGCGGAGATGGTGCTGAGTGAAGATTTTGCTCACTGTCCTTATGGATTTGCTCATTCCTCTTCTAGTAGGCATGGATGTGCCGGCGCAGTTTTATCTGCGATTTCTGTCGTCGCTTATATTCCGATGATAGATTTTGATGTTTTTGGCGGGGAGGTGTTATGATTATTGTATGATTAATGAGAAGCACATGTACTCTCAAGTATTAAAGCAGATGGTTTAGTGGATCTTCGCTGAGGTTGGTGTTACCGGCTCGCTCAGGATGTTGGGTAAACGGAGAAGAATTCCTGAAAATCAATAGAAACAAAATGAGCGAGAGAACAAATTACAACACAAATTCTTGATGAGTATTAGTTCTGTCAATGAATCGCACTGCAACCCGTTAAACAAATGAACTTCACACAAACATAAAAACAATCATGCAATATTCAACCCCCAAATCAAATCAAAATATTTTTAATTGCAAACTTATTTTCAATCTCACGACTGAGATAAACATAATATAATTGTTAAAGTTGTGTCCTGCATTTAACTAATGCTTATTTTATTTTATTTTTTTTAAATCATAATGCAAAAATCTCATCTGTAATCTCATCTGTTTTAAAGGCCAAGAAATCTCTCCTCTGTTTTCATACAGATTCCACATGCATGACATTGTATTGGATACAAGAAATATTAGAAATGAACATGTTGTGGGTAACAGGCTTGCAAATGGTGTCTAGCCTTTTCAAGAATATTAATAATGAAATCAGACCTGAAGTACAAAATGTATTGGATCCTTTGTATGATCGTGAAATTAAATTATGCACTCAATCGCATTTCCTGTTTGCCAAGACGTCGAGGTCACGCGACTAACCGATGACACCGCACAAAAAAGAAAAAAAGCCTGCACATTTTCCGCACTAAATATGAACTTTTTATCAAGCGTTTACCACGAATACATATGGAAGCCCGTTCCCACTCAAAAAAATATTTCAGTCTAAACATAAGTTTTATGTCATTTAATTACATAGCTATTTTCCATCCATTTGGATTATATAGTTTTCACATAAACAAACTAATAAACTTAATGTGATTCATATTTGTCAGTCATATGTAAATGAAATAGGTAAGATTGATGTAATGAATAGTGAGAGATGAAATGTCTTTGATCTTCAGTTGATTTCATCAGTTGTAGTTCTTGTGTTTCTCAGTCCTTCAGTGATTCTGCTTGTTAACAGCAGGCGTTCATCATTACTGCTCTTAATGATCTCATTAACTCTGACGCTGCTTCAACGCTACTTTAACCTGGGCATTTTTCAGTGAACTATTACAAAAATCTTATCTATTATTTACGTATGACTGAGAAATATGAATCACATTAAGTTTATAAGTTTTGTTTATGTTAAAACTATGTCATCCAAATGGATGGAAAAGTTCTATGTAATTAAATTAGACTTAGTATCTCATAATAATAATTATAGTATCTCTTAATAGTTTTTTTTAAAATTTTTTATTAAGTTAAAGATGCTAAGTCCTTATTGTGAGATGTTAAGTCATTATTATGACTTACGGAATTTTGCTTTTCTCAACAGTGGCGGGAACGGGCTTCCATAAATACATTTTATTCATTTCGTGTATTTAAAATGTTAATGCATCAATAACATATTATTTATGTATTTCCTTCTTTATTTTCTTTTTTTTAAACCCTCTCTGATTAGGTTATATTGGTTTTATCCAGAGAGAGAGAGAGAGAACTCGGTAGAAGTAATGATGTGTAGCCTTGACTGTAAAGGAAAACTTTTGGAAAAAAGACGTAATGCACCAGAGGAGAGTTTGCCATGAATGCTCACTTTGAGCGGAGGTTTTTCCCTCTTTGATGGACTCGGTGATTCAGGAGGGGAGAAGATGAACTGAACTCCACTAGAGCGATGTATGAGCTGGGTGGAGTGAGCAGGCGCTGTTTTTTTATTTGGATGATGTCAGTGTTCTGGGATTGCTGGCACGGTGGCTTCACTTCCAACGCCACTTTGGAATGCCAATTCGATGCTTCCAAAAACACCTCAAATGAGTCAGAAATTAACATGGAATGTGGCATAACACGTCAGGTCCCAACTTGGAAAAAAAAAATAATATTGTTGATGCATTCATTGAGAAGTGGCATAGACAATTAAAATGACATTAAAGTCACCATGATATCAAAAATGGATTTCGTTTTTTTTTTTTTCTTTAATGGAATTTTGCAGAATTTATTATAAACGATTTATCCATAGACATCTTTATTTTAATTCATGTGATGTATCACATATTAAAAAAAATATCTTCCTCTCACAGCATCTCTTCTCTGAAGATGAGGGCGGGGCAACCTGTCACTCACATGAGATCCACCAATAGCAAACCACAACCATCCAATCAACTCCACGCAGACACAATCAAGCCCCGCCTACATTTGTTCTTGTCTGAGAAGCGTTTCACTCAGATGTACTTCACTATAGGGAAGGGCAACGTTTCTTTCATGCCGACTGTAGTTGCGAGTAACTAATTGTAAATTCTGTGTTTTCCCAACTGTGATTCAAAGTGATTACTTTGAATTTTAATGTCATTTAAACATGAATGTAAAGATTACTGTTGATCTACGACTGCTTTCATGTTTTGCGACAGTTGTTTGAATCCCTTGTAATTGTAAAAAAGTTAATTACAACTTTTTATCTCACAATTTGACTTTTTTTTTTCAAAAATCCAAGATTTAAACTCACAACTGTGTTTTATAAAATCAGAATTGGGAGATATAAATTCATAATTGCAAGATATACATGATAAAACTTACAATACTGACTTTTTTTCTTGCAAATTTATATCTCAACTTCTTTGCTTGCAGTTCTGACTTTTCTTATATATCTCATAATTCTGACTTTTCTCAATATTGTGAGTTTATATCTCATAATTCTGACTTTTCTCAATATTGAGAGTTTATATCTCATAATTCTGACTTTTCTCAATATTGTGAGTTTATATCTCATAATTCTGA
Source organism: Opsariichthys bidens (assembly GCA_037194245.1). Classification (NCBI taxonomy): domain Eukaryota; kingdom Metazoa; phylum Chordata; class Actinopteri; order Cypriniformes; family Xenocyprididae; genus Opsariichthys; species Opsariichthys bidens. The sequence goes on from CM074287.1 coordinate 22,625,654, forward strand.
CTTTCTCAATATTGTGAGTTTATATCTCATAATTCTGACTTTTCTCAATATTGTGAGTTTATATCTCATAATTTTGACTTTTCTCAATATTGTCAGTTTATATCTCATAATTCTGACTTTTCTCAATATTGTGAGTTTATATCTCATAATTCTGACTTTTCTCAATATTGTGAGTTTATATCTCATAATTCTGACTTTTCTCAATATTGTGAGTTTATATCTCATAATTCTGACTTTTCTCAATATTGTGAGTTTATATCTCATAATTCTGACTTTTCTCAATATTGTGAGTTTATATCTCATAATTCTGACTTTTCTCAATATTGTGAGTTTATATCTCATAATTCTGACTTTTCTCAATATTGTGAGTTTATATCTCATAATTTTGACTTTTCTCAATATTGTGAGTTTATATCTCATAATTCTGACTTTTCTCAATATTGTGAGTTTATATCTCATAATTCTGACTTTTCTCAATATTGTCAGTTTATATCTCATAATTCTAACTTTTCTCAATATTGTGAGTTTATATCTCACAATTCTGACTTTTCTCAATATTGTGAGTTTATATCTCATAATTCTGACTTTTCTCAATATTGTGAGTTTATATCTCATAATTCTGACTTTTCTCAATATTGTGAGTTTATATCTCATAATTCTGACTTTTCTCAATATTGTGAGTTTATATCTCATAATTTTGACTTTTCTCAATATTGTGAGTTTATATCTCATAATTCTGACTTTTCTCAATATTGTGAGTTTATATCTCATAATTCTGACTTTTCTCAATATTGTGAGTTTATATCTCATAATTTTGACTTTTTTCAATATTGTGAGTTTATATCTCATAATTCTGACTTTTCTCAATATTGTGAGTTTATATCTCATAATTTTGACTTTTCTCAATATTGTGAGTTTATATCTCATAATTCTGACTTTTCTAAATATTGTGAGTTTATATCTCATAATTCTGACTTTTCTCAATATTGTGAGTTTATATCTCATAATTTTGACTTTTCTCAATATTGTGAGTTTATATCTCATAATTTTGACTTTTCTCAATATTGTGAGTTTATATCTCATAATTTTGACTTTTCTCAATATTGTGAGTTTATATCTCATAATTTTGACTTTTCTCAATATTGTGAGTTTATATCTCATAATTCTGACTTTTCTCAATATTGTGAGTTTATATCTCATAATTTTGACTTTTCTCAATATTGTGAGTTTATATCTCATAATTCTGACTTTTCTCAATATTGTGAGTTTATATCTCATAATTCTGACTTTTCTCAATATTGTGAGTTTATATCTCATAATTCTGACTTTTCTCAATATTGTGAGTTTATATCTCATAATTCTGACTTTTCTCAATATTGTGAGTTTATATCTCATAATTTTGACTTTTCTCAATATTGTGAGTTTATATCTCATAATTCTGACTTTTCTCAATATTGTGAGTTTATATCTCATAATTTTGACTTTTCTCAATATTGTGAGTTTATATCTCATAATTCTGACTTTTCTCAATATTGTGAGTTTATATCTCATAATTCTGACTTTTCTCAATATTGTGAGTTTATATCTCATAATTTTGACTTTTCTCAATATTGTGAGTTTATATCTCATAATTCTGACTTTTCTCAATATTGTGAGTTTATATCTCATAATTTTGACTTTTCTCAATATTGTGAGTTTGTATCTCATAATTCTGACTTTTCTCAATATTGTGAGTTTGTATCTCATAATTTTGACTTTTCTCAATATTGTGAGTTTATATCTCATAATTCTGACTTTTCTCAATATTGTGAGTTTATATCTCATAATTCTGACTTTTCTCAGTATTGTGAGTTTATATCTCATAATTCTGACTTTTCTCAATATTGTGAGTTTATATCTCATAATTCTGACTTTTCTCAATATTGTGAGTTTATATCTCATAATTCTGACTTTTCTCAATATTGTGAGTTTATATCTCATAATTCTGACTTTTCTCAATATTGTGAGTTTATATCTCATAATTCTGACTTTTCTCAATATTGTGAGTTTATATCTCATAATTCTGACTTTTCTCAATATTGTGAGTTTATATCTCATAATTCTGACTTTTCTCAATATTGTGAGTTTATATCTCATAATTCTGACTTTTCTCAATATTGTGAGTTTATATCTCATAATTCTGACTTTTCTCAATATTGTGAGTTTATATCTCATAATTCTGACTTTTCTCAATATTGTGAGTTTATATCTCATAATTCAGACTTTTCTCAATATTGTGAGTTTATATCTCATAATTCTGACTTTTCTCAATATTGTGAGTTTATATCTCATAATTCTGACTTTTCTCAATATTGTGAGTTTATATCTCATAATTCTGACTTTTCTCAATATTGTGAGTTTATATCTCATAATTCTGACTTTTCTCAATATTGTGAGTTTATATCTCATAATTCTGACTTTTCTCAATATTGTGAGTTTATATCTCATAATTCTGACTTTTCTCAATATTGTGAGTTTATATCTCATAATTCTGACTTTTCTCAATATTGTGAGTTTATATCTCATAATTCTGACTTTTCTCAATATTGTGAGTTTATATCTCATAATTCTGACTTTTCTCAATATTGTCAGTTTATATCTCATAATTCTGACTTTTCTCAATATTGTCAGTTTATATCTCATAATTCTGACTTTTCTCAATATTGCGAGTTTATATCTCATAATTCTGACTTTTCTCAATATTGCGAGTTTATATCTCATAATTCTGACTTTTCTCAATATTGCGAGTTTATATCTCATAATTCTGACTTTTCTCAATATTGTGAGTTTATATCTCATAATTCTGACTTTTCTCAATATTGTGAGTTTATATCTCATAATTCTGACTTTTCTCAATATTGTGAGTTTATATCTCATAATTCTGACTTTTCTCAATATTGTGAGTTTATATCTCATAATTCTGACTTTTCTCAATATTGTGATTTTATATCTCATAATTCTGACTTTTCTCAATATTGTGATTTTATATCTCATAATTCTGACTTTTCTCAATATTGTGATTTTATATCTCATAATTCTGACTTTTCTCAATATTGTGAGTTTATATCTCATAATTCTGACTTTTCTCAATATTGTGAGTTTATATCTCATAATTCTGACTTTTCTCAATATTGTGATTTTATATCTCATAATTCTGACTTTTCTCAATATTGTGAGTTTATATCTCATAATTCTGACTTTTCTCAATATTGTGAGTTTATATCTCATAATTCTGACTTTTCTCAATATTGTGAGTTTATATCTCATAATTCTGACTTTTCTCAATATTGTGAGTTTATATCTCATAATTCTGACTTTTCTCAATATTGTGAGTTTATATCTCATAATTCTGACTTTTCTCAATATTGTGAGTTTATATCTCATAATTCTGACTTTTCTCAATATTGTGAGTTTATATCTCATAATTCTGACTTTTCTCAATATTGTGAGTTTATATCTCATAATTCTGACTTTTCTCAATATTGTGAGTTTATATCTCATAATTCTGACTTTTCTCAATATTGTGAGTTTATATCTCATAATTCTGACTTTTCTCAATATTGTGAGTTTATATCTCATAATTCTGACTTTTCTCAATATTGTGATTTTATATCTCATAATTCTGACTTTTCTCAATATTGTCAGTTTATATCTCATAATTCTGACTTTTCTCAATAATGTCAGTTTATATCTCATAATTCTGACTTTTCTCAATATTGTGAGTTTGTATCTCATAATTCTGACTTTTCTCAATATTGCGAGTTTATATCTCATAATTCTGACTTTTCTCAATATTGTCAGTTTATATCTCATAATTCTGACTTTTCTCAATATTGTCAGTTTATATCTCATAATTCTGACTTTTCTCAATATTGTGAGTTTATATCTCATAATTCTGACTTTTCTCAATATTGTGATTTTATATCTCATAATTCTGACTTTTCTCAATATTGCGAGTTTATATCTCATAATTCTGACTTTTCTCAATATTGTGAGTTTATATCTCATAATTCAGACTTTTCTCAATATTGTGAGTTTGTATCTCATAATTCTGACTTTTCTCAATATTGTGAGTTTATATCTCATAATTTTGACTTTTCTCAATATTGTGAGTTTATATCTCATAATTCTGACTTTTCTCAATATTGTGAGTTTATATCTCATAATTTTGACTTTTCTCAATATTGTGAGTTTATATCTCATAATTCTGACTTTTCTCAATATTGTGAGTTTGTATCTCATAATTTTGACTTTTCTCAATATTGTGAGTTTATATCTCATAATTCTGACTTTTCTCAATATTGTGAGTTTATATCTCATAATTCTGACTTTTCTCAGTATTGTGAGTTTATATCTCATAATTCTGACTTTTCTCAATATTGTGAGTTTATATCTCATAATTCTGACTTTTCTCAATATTGTGAGTTTATATCTCATAATTCAGACTTTTCTCAATATTGTGAGTTTATATCTCATAATTCTGACTTTTCTCAATATTGTGATTTTATATCTCATAATTCTGACTTTTCTCAATATTGTGAGTTTATATCTCATAATTCTGACTTTTCTCAATATTGTGAGTTTATATCTCATAATTCTGACTTTTCTCAATATTGTGAGTTTATATCTCATAATTCTGACTTTTCTCAATATTGTGATTTTATATCTCATAATTCTGACTTTTCTCAATATTGTCAGTTTATATCTCATAATTCTGACTTTTCTCAATATTGTCAGTTTATATCTCATAATTCTGACTTTTCTCAATATTGTGAGTTTGTATCTCACAATTCTGACTTTTCTCAATATTGTGAGTTTATATCTCATAATTCTGACTTTTCTCAATATTGTGAGTTTATATCTCACAATTCTGACTTTTCTCAATATTGTGAGTTTATATCTCATAATTCTGACTTTTCTCAATATTGTGATTTTATATCTCATAATTCTGACTTTTCTCAATATTGTCAGTTTATATCTCATAATTCTGACTTTTCTCAATAATGTCAGTTTATATCTCATAATTCTGACTTTTCTCAATATTGTGAGTTTGTATCTCATAATTCTGACTTTTCTCAATATTGCGAGTTTATATCTCATAATTCTGACTTTTCTCAATATTGTCAGTTTATATCTCATAATTCTGACTTTTCTCAATATTGTGAGTTTATATCTCATAATTCTGACTTTTCTCAATATTGTGATTTTATATCTCATAATTCTGACTTTTCTCAATATTGTGAGTTTATATCTCATAATTCTGACTTTTCTCAATAATGTCAGTTTATATCTCATAATTCTGACTTTTCTCAATATTGTGAGTTTATATCTCATAATTCTGACTTTTCTCAATATTGTGAGTGTATATCCCATAATTCTGACTTTTCTCAATATTGTGAGTTTGTATCTCATAATTCTGACTTTTCTCAATATTGTCAGTTTATATCTCATAATTCTGACTTTTCTCAATATTGTGAGTTTATATCTCATAATTCTGACTTTTCTCAATATTGTGAGTTTATATCTCATAATTCTGACTTTTCTCAATATTGTGAGTTTATATCTCATAATTCTGACTTTTCTCAATATTGTCAGTTTATATCTCATAATTCTGACTTTTCTCAATATTGTGAGTTTATATCTCATAATTCTGACTTTTCTCAATATTGTGATTTTATATCTCATAATTCTGACTTTTCTCAATATTGTGAGTTTATATCTCATAATTCTGACTTTTCTCAATAATGTCAGTTTATATCTCATAATTCTGACTTTTCTCAATATTGTGAGTTTATATCTCATAATTCTGACTTTTCTCAATATTGTGAGTGTATATCCCATAATTCTGACTTTTCTCAATATTGTGAGTTTGTATCTCATAATTCTGACTTTTCTCAATATTGTCAGTTTATATCTCATAATTCTGACTTTTCTCAATATTGTGAGTTTATATCTCATAATTCAGACTTTTCTCAATATTGTGAGTTTGTATCTCATAATTCTGACTTTTCTCAATATTGTGAGTTTATATCTCATAATTCTGACTTTTCTCAATATTGCGAGTTTATATCTCATAATTCTGACTTTTCTCAATATTGTGAGTTTATATCTCATAATTCTGACTTTTCTCAATATTGTGATTTTATATCTCATAATTCTGACTTTTCTCAATATTGTCAGTTTATATCTCATAATTCTGACTTTTCTCAATAATGTCAGTTTATATCTCATAATTCTGACTTTTCTCAATATTGTGAGTTTGTATCTCATAATTCTGACTTTTCTCAATATTGCGAGTTTATATCTCATAATTCTGACTTTTCTCAATATTGTCAGTTTATATCTCATAATTCTGACTTTTCTCAATATTGTCAGTTTATATCTCATAATTCTGACTTTTCTCAATATTGTGAGTTTATATCTCATAATTCTGACTTTTCTCAATATTGTGATTTTATATCTCATAATTCTGACTTTTCTCAATATTGTGAGTTTATATCTCATAATTCTGACTTTTCTCAATAATGTCAGTTTATATCTCATAATTCTGACTTTTCTCAATATTGTGAGTTTATATCTCATAATTCTGACTTTTCTCAATATTGTGAGTGTATATCCCATAATTCTGACTTTTCTCAATATTGTGAGTTTGTATCTCATAATTCTGACTTTTCTCAATATTGTCAGTTTATATCTCATAATTCTGACTTTTCTCAATATTGTGAGTTTATATCTCATAATTCAGACTTTTCTCAATATTGTGAGTTTGTATCTCATAATTCTGACTTTTCTCAATATTGTGAGTTTATATCTCATAATTCTGACTTTTCTCAATATTGCGAGTTTATATCTCATAATTCTGACTTTTCTCAATATTGTGAGTTTGTATCTCATAATTCTGACTTTTCTCAATATTGTGAGTTTATATCTCATAATTTTGACTTTCTAAGTTCATAACAATTGCAACTTTATATCATGCAAGTCAGAATTGTGAGATAAAAACTCGCAATTACCTTATTTGTGTGCGTTACATACTTGTTAGTATTCCAAATATATTCTAAAGTACTTAGATTAAGTTTCTAAACTTGAGTAACGAAACAAAGTATGTTACAAATTACTTTTTAAAGCACGTATTTTGTGTGGTGAAATACATTTTTACAAGTATAGTAATACTGTTTTCTTGTCATTTGTGGAGAATTGCGCTGAAACTCTATTTATAGAGTCTGTTAGTAAATGCATTCGTTTAATAATCATTCACTCAATGTTTTTGAGTGGATCAAACAATGACTCACTCACAATACTGTAAAAAAAGACACTCCATGGTCGCCACCTACAGGTGCAATGATGCAAGCAAAGGAATCAGTGAATGATCTTTTAGGTAAACAGAATCAAAAGATTCAAATCTTTGGAATGAATTACACAATCATTTTCAAGCCAATACGTACAAGGCAAACCACAAGCTGAATTTCATCATTAAAAGCACACAGACGTTCTTATTTTATCCGCTAAAAAGTGAAACTGAAATAGTCTTTTGGCTCGAGGTTATGTTTCTAATACATCCGACCGTTTCTCCAGCGATACTAGACATTCAGTCTGCATGGCACTTCATTTTAGGAGAACAGATCTCAAGTTTTAAGTTCAAGGTCATCAACACGGTATGGACAATATTATAATCTTAAATATCACAGCCGTTCCCCAGAACAATGACGTCACTGATAGAAACCTCGCAGAATCACACTGCGGGTCCATTAAAGTGAGAATGTCAAATTGCTGGTTATCAAATGACGGGAAATTAGTCCGTTCAATTTGTTAGCAGTCCTTCGCCAAATTACTCCCAGGTATCTTTCTTTTCAGCAACGAACCGTGTGAATAAAAGTCAAATGCTAAAAATTCTGCATAAAGATTCATTGACCTGAGAGGCAAAGTGACTTAAGATATTTGAAAGAAAATCCAAATGAATTCTATCTAGAACTCTAGGGTTCTCGAGTCAATGTCAAAGAACGCTAAGGTTTAATATGAGGAGAAATGTCTTAAATGATTGTATAATACTTTTATGCTTAACTTACGTTTTTTTTGCTTAACCTAAACTCTGCCACTATCCAAGGTTTTGCCCATTTGTCAACAATAATTTTTTTACTCTTTTAAAATGCAATTAAATTTAGCATGCTCACTTATTCTTTTATATATTTTAATACATACAGTATGCCGTTTCAATTTTTTCATAAATATACGTTACACTGATTGACAACGGAATATCATTTCACCACATTTTGACATTTCATTCTCCCGAAACTCCTTCGAAACCTCAAAAGTAGACGTTTGACTTGCATTTAAATGCCTTTTGTCCATTTCTATTGATGCGGCGTGTCTTTGGCACAACTACACACGTCCATGCTCTGATATTCTGCCTTCTGAATGACCGTCATAACATGTCAAACATGTTGAAAGCAACGAACGACAGAATTAGACAGAACTGCTTTCCATTGTTGATATCTCCTTTCAGTTTCTAAATCAATCATCCGAGTTCAGAATCGGACGTGTTTTTTAGGTCCGTTTCGGCGTGGTGAGGACCTCCAAATAACAAAACCGTCTCCGTTGAGTTATTTCCGAACGTTCTCTAACATTCCGAACATTCCGTTTATGTGAACGTTACTCTTGAATGTTCTGAACATTCCGAAACAAGTTACAGTGTTCAGCTGAACATTATGGGAACGTTTCGAGAACGTTATTCACGAGCATCTATTAGAAGAACCCTGTCAGAACGGTCTCTGGGTCCGCGGGGATCACTGATATCATGTTTTCCAGCTGCGCTGAAGTGCATGAAATCATCGCATGAAACTGCGCTGGTCTCTGATAGCTTGGCCCATCTGTGACCTGACAGCGATGAGGAGACGATCAACATTAACAGGCGAAATCGGATGATTCCCAGATGTGAGTGCTTGGCGAGATGAATTACCCTCGGCTAATAATTTGGCACTCGCTTTGGGTTCCTCTTTGATTTTCGGCTCCCCGTCAGGTGCCCCGATCTCAGAGCCGAAGAACAAACACCTTTCAGCTCAGCAAGGGTTTCTTCTTCTACCCTGTTGACGTGTCCGTCCGCCTCGGGGGAGTTTTGTGGTCTCTGAACAAAGCAGCACACACATCTCCTCACTTCCTGAGCGTACAGGAAACTCTCGCTCGCGCCGAAGCGCTTTGAAAGCGGGACCCCCCACTACACGTGCAGCGGCTGCCAGCTCCTCGCAAATGACACGCAGGTCCAGAGTCCCGAGCGAACTACAGCCTCTTAATAAAAGCCATTAGTTATGTTACATTGTCAGCCCGCCCTGGATCACATCTATTCGTTTCATTTCTGAGCTCAAGCCAGTGCTCGTGTGAGTTGCTCAGTCTTCCTGAAAGGGGCGCTATAAGAAAGAAGCTCAACTTTTTTTCTCAAAATTGCAAGTTTAGATCATACAATTGGGACTTCTTTCTTAAAATGTCACGTTTATCTCACAATCGCTCTTCGCAAAGCCCCGCCCCCTTTAGTTACTGTTGCTATGTCCGCTCTCACGCCACACATCATGTTCTCACGGAGTGAAAAATACATCGAGGACACTGACAACGCATGAAACAGTCTCATATTTAAAATACTGTAATGTTTTAAAGAAGTTTAATCAATAAATAGCGTCGCGCGTGTCTTTAATGTGTCGTGAAGCGATCATCTCTTCACACTAGTTCATTTACAGCATCAAATAAACATGAATGAACATCAGAAGGAATGTTGTTTCAAGACGCGATTCAAGTTCACCGACGTTCATCTACTGACTCCCCTGACCGCTTTGACGGACAGAATGGCCGATTCGGGGTCGTGATTGGTCAGATCGCCTGTCAATCAAACCGTTTGCGAACTTTATATCTCACAATTATGACTTTTTTCTAAAACGTTCACATTTATATCTAGCCATTACGACTTTTTTTCTCAAAATGTAACGTTTATATCTCATAATTCCGACTTTTTTTCTCTCAGAACTCTGATTTTATATCCCACCATTTTGACTTTTCTAAGGCTTTAGCCCAAAAACGTGCCATTTCTGACTCTGGGATGCTGATGAACCTTCACTGTGGAGTAACTTAAAAGAACAACGTGATGTTTTACTCGTAACTTCCATAAAACAATTTGACACTGCGTTTGTTTAATAACTGAAGAACCCACATCACTGACACTGTTGCTGTTTTCCATAGAGCTGCTTTACAGCTTCATAATAAATACATAAAGCGCTATACAGGTAAATATATATAACAAGTGAAGAAAAGTAAAATCCAACATCTCTCTTGTCTCTCCATTCCTCATGTACGCACACACTGTCCCACACATTTCCCTCCGTTCGGCGTCCTGCGGAAAAGACCTGCGACACGCAGCACAGTCGGGGCCGCGCTGCACAAATTCATTTTTCAGAGGGAAACCATGTTTCCCCCCTAAGTACATTATACATGTACTGTGTGCTTACGGTGGTTAACCAAAGACTTCAAATTGTTTTCTCAAATCACAGAGTGTCCAAGTGAAATGAATGAGGCGCTCTACATACATCTGGCTGCTCTTTTCAATTACCAAGCCGTCCAATCCAACCTCGCGTTGCGTGCAGAAAAAAATCAGATACGGGTTTATATATGAAAGTCGAGCCATCGGCTTATTATTAGGGTGTGAATTTACAGTAATCACTTACAATTAGTGGTCTTGGTTAACATTTGGTCAGCATGTTTTAATTTGTGACGAGATCAGACCTGACAGGCTGGATGAGTGTTTTATGGAAGTACATTATCAGGTATTAAATGTCAAAGTAAAGGGCTGTGTGTCCCGTGCTGATGTCCTGTCCGGCTCCATCACGCCCCGCGGCTTGAAAAGAGCAGCTGCGTTCGTTAATCAACGGAACCTTCACAACCAGCTAATGAGGCATCGGAAACATCTTTTTACTCTTACGACATTTGACGTTTGTGCAAAATTTGTCATAAATAAACATATATATATATATATATACATACTAAAATGTCATATATATATATATATATATATAGTTTCATGAACATATTACAAAAACATATTTCAAGAATGCATGATATATATAAGTGTGTGTGTGTGTGTATTTCAATTTTTATTACTGTTTTATTAATATTTTGATTTTAATTTAGTTTTCAACATTTTATTTCAGCTTTATTTCAGTAAAAAAAGCTGAATATAAAAAATATTCCTATACATACACACACAAATATACACACACTAACTTTATGTGTATATATATATATATATTTCTAAAAGGGTGTTTTTACAGTGATGCCATAAAATAACCATTTTTGGTTCCTCAAATAGCCTAAAAAGAACCGTTTTCTTAGTGTGAAGAACATGTGTTCACTATTAAGAACCTTTTGTGCAATGGAAAGTCATGAAACCTTAGAGTAGGAACCTTAATTTTGTTTTATTAAGAGCGTATGAATGATTCATCTCATCGTGCGTTTCGTGATCAGATGCACAATTTTCACCTGGCAGAAGATAAACGAGGCGTAAAACTAGAGATATCCAGTATCCAGAAACCAGGATGCGATCGGACACAGAGTCGCACCGAGTTCATGAATCACTCCCGATGACTAACGAGGAGAAAATCGCTAAGGACTTTCCGTAACATTTGAAAATCCTGTATTATTTTTAGAAGGCTTCAGATCATTGATGGAGTTTGACAACTGAACTTTTAATGAACTACAGGAGTATGTAGTGCACTTCTCCATGTTCTAGAAGTGAAGAATGGCTCGAGGACTTCCTCTTCACACGCTGCCGTCAGATCAGGTTAACGACTGCGTCGTTTCTCAGGGTTTAATTAGTACACAAGCTGTGACTGACCTTTCAGCTTCTCCACATTAATAACCGTCGGAAATAAACTCATTAGCACATTACAGCCTGTGTCTATTTACCAAACGCTCTGCTTCAAAATGTTCTGCACAAACAATCTGCAACGTTGCTGTCTGAGTGTGAACAATGAAACAAGTGAAGAGTTTTTTGGGGGGGGATCGTGACCGCAGACGTGTCAAAGACAAACATTTTCTGAATAAAAGAGCAAAAAAAACGTGTTTAAAAAGATTTAACCCTCTGGCGATGTACGTGTGGTGGTCAAAAATGACTGAAATTATTATTATTTTTTATTTTAATTAAATGAATGTACAATATTTTCATTTGATAATGTTTTTTATTAAATATTTTCTATTTTTATAGGGCATTTTATGGTAATTAATTATATTTATGGAATAGTTACGATCCATTTATTACCTGTTAATCACTTTTTGAGCATCGAGCTGAAAATCAAATTTCCAACTTAAACTGTGGAAAATCATGAATCTTTTGATCACAGACTGAAGTTTAGAGAAGACTCTTGGCAAATTATTGCTGAAGTGAAAAATGTTTTTTTTTTAAAAAAAAGCATTATTATGATGAAAAATGCATAAAAATACTATTTTTAAATGTTATACATATCTTCTAAAACATATTTTACTCTAAAACTGTGAGAGAATCAAAGCCATAAGTCTAAACAAGTTGTTTGATATCTCAAAAAAGGAGCTTTCAGTAAGATTTTGTTTAGTCGCAGTACCAAACACTTCCACTAGATGAAATTCGCTTCCCAATCGTTTCAATACGCTCGTTTTTGACCACAAACCATTCAAGAGTGACTTTTTTTTTTTTCAGGACAATTTAACAATTTTCAAATGTCCATTATTTTAAGTGTGTGTGTGTGTGTGTGTGTGTTCACATAGCAAATACCAAAACCTTTAACTTTCGTACCATTCCGATGAAGTAAAAAAAATTTGAAATGTAAAATTTTTCAGTCAAAATGACTTTTACAAAACTAATAAACTTAAAGACACACTATGTAATTGTCACCACTAGAGGTCGCTTATTCAAAATAAAGGTGTCTAATAAATCACATAATATATTAATGCATCTTTGGTGTTTCCATGGTTTCTACAAAATAAAACTGAGGGAAATTGAGGGTAACGCGGGTATGATGTCATTGAGAAGCGAAATACGAACATGGTCCGTGTCCTTATTAAAATTGATGATTTCACTAGATTTAAACATTCTTGGAAACATTTGGGATAATATAAGTTCACAAGTCAACAAAATAAAACACTGTTCTAGTGCTTTACGGATACTTTAATCCAAAAATCTTATATATTGTGCCTTTAATGTGATGCATATTTGTCAGTCATACACAGTAAATCAAACATCCAATTTCAATAATTGCATATTTTTTTTAGTTGCATCCATTTCACTTATTTAAAAAGTCAAAATGCATTTATTCAAATTGCATCTGTTCATTGAGAAAATAAAATGTATTCAGCTAAAAAGTATGAACGCTTAAAGCTGTGAAGCAATTCAAATGCATGAGATTGAAATCATCCGACGAGGAATTAAACGCACTCAGTTTATTAGTAGCTACTATTACAGAAATCTGTGTCAGTGATGCATGACTGACAGATACGCGTCGCATTACGTTCATTCGTTTATCTGGAAACTCTGTAATCCAAACGGATGGAAAGCTTATACGCAACTCACATACATACACAATATTTTATTTTAAGTGTCTCTGTATGATGTCGGCTTTAAAGGAAGTGAAGCGCGATCATATTACATGCTGATTGCACTGGTTGGAAATATTTAAATACATTTAAACTCTAAACAACAGTCAGGCTCAATTTGACTGCAATGGATGCGATTCATGTTCATGGGGCTCAAAACTGCTTTTGCATGAAATTTTGCTTATCAAAGTGTGTCGGGCGAAGCACTGAGGCAGGTCGAGATCTCCAGCACAGTTAGTGGAGGCCGCAGTTTGACCCCTTCCACAGATTTTAGTTTATCCATTAAAGGAATTTGTGTGTAATTGAGTTTTAAAATGACGCAGGGAGGAACAATCAAAAGCGCACCAGACGACCTGCTGGAACAAAGACACTGTTGAGTCGGTGCCGACGGGGGGCCGGAGGACCCCGAGTCCTGTCAGACCGACCGGCCGTGTCACCGAGATCCAAAACCCATTACGCCTTCCCAAAGCGTTCTGTAATGGCCTGAGAACGGCTCTGTTATGACAGAGTGTGTTTCAAATTAACCAGCAGCACTAGGAGTTTGCAGATAAAACTTATCGCCACGTTCCCTTTCCTCCAGCTTGCGTGAGGCCTTTTAGCAAAAGAAAAGATGTTTGTTAACTCCACAGACGGATTGTGTTGCACGTAAATGTCTTACAGAAATATTACGGGTGCGTTTTTTTTTTTTTTTTCCCCCCAGTCTGACTGTTTCTTTATTCAACGGAGCATTTATGCAGCAGTTGCTACTCAGCTATTTGTCTACACATGAACGCCAGATGGAGGTGTTTGGTTTATACTTTCAGACCAGAGATGGAGATCACAGTTGGGTTAAACTGATGAAGGTCACCCAAAAACGCTTTCCTCACCCAGGTCTGCTGCTTCTGAAAACAACATCAGCACAAAGCCATAGCGACACATATTTATGCACTTTTGTTTGTTCCTTTTGAGCACATTTATTCTATTGTGTATATATAGCACATTCATTATTGCTACACACTCGTCATATGACGTTAGTTTAAAATTTAAATGATTTTCATTCACTACAGACTCCAATAAATTTCACATGTAATAGCATTTATATTATAGATAATATAGCAACTATGTCACTGTTTCCGCCTCAACACGCTCCTGTATCATTTAGATTTAAATACTAATAAATACTATAATATTGTACATTTTTAAAACACAATATTGTCGACTATTTCCGCCAACGAAAATAGAGTCACAGCAGCACCGTTGCGATCAAAACAGCCGCATTTCATTGCTAAATGATTGAATGAATGATTCAATGACTGCATCCCGATTCACCTACTTATACTGCGGCCTAAAAATACGGAAAATATAATGATGCATTTAAAAAGTTAATGGCCAAACATGTCTTTATATAAAAGTCCATGTTTTTGCAGATGAAATATAACATGGATAACAATAAAAAAAAAAAAAAAAAATTTTATTGGGTTAAACTGATTATTAGTCACTCAAACCTTTATCTAAACCTCTCACCGTCTGTCTCGCATGTCTGCCATGTGCTGTAGTTTAAAAAATACATACTACAGTGTTTTTGAACCATACTATAGTGAATAGTAATATAACGAATAAATTCTAGTATTTATAACACTTTGTTAATGAATGGTACAGCATGCTGTAGTATTAACTATAGGGAACTGATCGACTGTAATAACTACTCTAGTATACTTAGTTTATTGTAGTATAATATACCCTATAGTTCGTGTTTGTAGTTCTGAACTGAATCCTCCTCCAAAGCGCATCTACCGGACATGGTAGACCATCTTTCAAAATACTATACTTTAGGACACTCTTATTTTAATCTCACCTACTATTTAGGATGGATAGTTTGGATATTGGGACGCAGGGAGTTACTTGAGAGAATTGTTTTAAACAAATCGGCTGCACGAATGATTCAATGCTTCACTCATTAAGACAGTGATTTGCCGCCCCCTACTGGCGGATTTACTTTCACGTTTAAAGTGCAATTTTAGTATCATTTAATTTCGCCCTAATCTGTATTTTACGTTTAAAACACTAACTTGTATAACACGAATCAAAGCTTTGAATCAATGGATCAACTTCTCAAAATGATTCACTGAGTCAAAGCTCCACACAGGAAGGACATCTGCTGGTAAAAGGTGTGCAAACGCAATGAAAATGTGTTCAATGACATCAGGTGAAAACACACGCTCTTGCCGAATTAAAACACGGCGATTTAGATCCTCCAAATCCCCCTGTAATTCACACCCCGTCCTGTGAATCTGATAATTACCTTCAAAATAGCCCAAACCTAAACTATGTGCGATTCCCACAAACTCCGAACCGCACTAGATGACAGAGCGCTGACAAATGTAAAAACTGACCTACTTTAAGACACTGCTGCTAAAAATGGATCCTGGCTTGTTATTGCAGACTTCCTTTGGTCAAATCTTCTGGAACGCTGTGCAAACACTTGTTATTCAGCGTCAGTCTGCTTTACACATCATTTGTAGCTGACGCCTTGACACGGGCTGCGCCGGGTCCGAGGAACGGCAACAGGGAACGCTCTCAGAACACATTCTCAATAGAACGTTGTCTGGTCTTTTAAGTCCCTCTGTGGTGAAAATCAAGTTTTTAATGTTGTTTACATGTCTATGTGGCGCTAAAAAACTACGCCTGGCGTTCCGAGTTATTGAAAGCGTTAGTACGGATGACTGTTAGAACTCGTGAATGTGAACATGGTTTGTGTAATATTAGCAACACATTATAAGCCGTATACCAGTATGTGTCCGGCGTAAAATACGATACCATGTTTATCTGTTGGCATTTACTTTGAATGCGTGACGTCACATGTTGCCGAACTGAATCACTTGCGAATGAATCCCCTCCACCCGGGTCCCACTCTACCCGCTCCGAGCGGGCCTCGAACCCGGGTCTTCGGGCATGGGAGTCGGACGCTCTAACAAGGAGGGTAAAGGCTGCAGGCTAGCGTCTGTCGCTGGAGCGTCTCTTGAGGTCAGAGGAGTGAGGTTTACTCACACAGCAACTACTAGCTGGCCTCCGTTACACGAACAGAAGTTGAAAATTTCTCGACCTAAGCACCAGACCTAGGCGTCAGCCAATCAGATGGCCTCATGCAAACACCCTACGGTAGCCACTAGCAAATTCATGCAACAACGGAGAGCAATGTTGTCACTACGATGGTCGTATCAGCGCCAAGCTTCAGACACGCCCTCTGTCAGGCACTGATGTCGACGGCCCGCGTGAACGCAGCATAAGTTGACCATAAGAGCTTGTGCGACAGGGTTGCCAGGTTTACACGGCAAAATCCGCCCAATTGCTACTCAAAAAACTCGTGTTTCGGGGTGATCCCACGCTAAAAACCATGTTCTGGAGGGATCAAGTCCACGTTTTTGCTGAGGTTCCCCTGGTAAAATTTACATTCCAGTTATTTGGGGTCACTTCAACCCATGGACATGAAAAACAACCGGGAGCAACAGTGTAAAAGTAGCCCAATTCCGTTTGGAACCCAGTGGAACGTGAGCGGAGGCGGGGCTAATTTGCATATTCATGATCCGAGCAAGGCTGTAGTAGAGTTACATTCAAGCTTTAAAATTAGAAATATGTCAGTTTTAAGGGATGAAATTATTGACGACGAGCTCATCAATAGTCGTCCGTTTCATTTATGCATGGCTGACAAATATACGTCACATTGAGTTTATTAGTTTGTTAATATTAAAACGGTGATATCCGAACTGATACAAGCAATCAACATATATTTAAGCATTATTGTAAGATTTATTCAGACCGTGAGCATGATGCACTTGATCAGGGCAAGTCAAGAAGAAATGCGGATATAGTTTATGTTACCGTTTTCATGGATGTGACGTCATAACCATCAAGTTGTGAAATTCTATATATGGACTAGATATGGAGGGACCTTTCGGTTCTTTGGGAACACAGTCACAGAACAGAGTTTTGCTCAGGCATCTTATTAAATGTTTTTATGACATTAGGATTCAGCATGAATGTTTATGGCGACGTGTTGTAACTCTGAAGCCGATCGGCTCTGGACATCGACTGAGGGAAAGTGTGAGGAGAAAAACCGTGACACGCACAAATGACCGGCATCAAAGGTGGCGCTGGAAAAGACATTACGAGCGAAAGGGAAGGAGAGGGAAAAAACAGACATCTGGGGAGCAGTAATATCTGCTTATTTCAACGACCTCCATCACTAAAGAGCTGGAACCGTCAGTCAGCTTCAGTGTGTGTGTGAAGCTAACAGGAGAACGCTCTAATATGTCAGGAAACAGAAAATCTCAAGTGTTTAGTATGCTGTTATCATCTGCATTAATAGAAGTATAAAGTATGTGCATCAAAACCACCCAGAACACCCTAGAAACCAAACTGCAATACCCTAGCAACCACAAAAAAACTCATATTTTCTCCAGAAAAATATACTTCATATTTGAAAATTTTATAAAGTTTAAATATCAAACAATATTTTTTTTTAATATTAAAAAATAAAATAATTTGAATTTAAAAATATTAATATAATTATTATATAATAATAAAATCATTTAAAAATATTCAGTAGAATTAATATAATAATTCAAGTCTCAATTAAGTCAAAATATAATATTTTAAATAATAAAAAAATAATATAAATATAAAAATGAAACAAACTCACACCACTCACTCTCTCTCTCTCTCTCTCTCTCTCTCACACACACACACCGGAATCTAGACGTCAGAAGTGTGACCCGTGACCGAAGAGGTCAGTGTGTCTGAGGCCTGCATCAAAGATCATAAGTGACGTTTAGGCCGCATTTTCACTGCTTTTGTCCCGCTTACACATCCGAGCGGAGCCACATGAGAGGAAAATAATCAGAATTGGGTCACTTGAACCATGTCATGTAAACGCGCCCCGAGCAGGAGTTTGACAGCAGCGCATCTGTGGAGCAGTCCTGACATCTGAGCCGGGTTCAATAGTTTGGTCTGGTGAAGCGTCAGGCACGGCCCATAAAGCTGCTGTCTGACCCTTCACCCCCGAACCAGCCCGTCTGTCTCTACAAGTGTCTCTCGCTCTTCCCTCGCTCTCTTTTTCCTTCTCATCCATCTGTGTCTTTCTCTCCTCAGCAGAAGCACCAGCTCGGTTTATTTAAGTTCAGCTCGTCTGGAGGATTCTCGCCGCAGAACATCCATTTCACACGCGCAGATGAAACACACGAAAACACGTCCAGCTCACACTGAACTTCAACTGAAAAAATATTTATGTTTTATCCCAGTTTTAAGAAAATTAAGCCTTTTTTTCTTAAAATTGTGGAATTTTTTTTATTTTTTATAAAAAATATTCATGTTTTCTTTTCTATTGATTAACCTAAAATAAAACATAGAATGAATATGAATAAAATGAATAAAACTATAAAAAAAAAAAAAAAGCTAATTTCTCACAATTTTTCATTACTACAATGCATTTTATATATTTTTTAAAACTGTGCATTTATTGCATTTTCATTCTATATATTATTTTTATTAGGTTGCTTTTAAACATGTCAAGGTCATGTTTAACTTTTAAAAAAACATTAATGTTAAACATTTGTTATTTTATTATTATTATTATATTATTTTTTCACACTTTTAGAAAAAAATAAGCCCTTTTTTAAGGCCATTATTTTTTAATGTTTTATTTGTGCATTACATTTAATTTATTACTTATAAATATATTTTTATTTTATTTCTAAATGAACGTACAGGTCTGAGATCTGCGGGTTTTGACACCAGCGTCCCGTCGACCATCTGCGTGTCTGGGATGACCAGGTGCAGTCGGAAACATTCCCGTCTCCAGCTGTGAAAACACACGGAGCGGCAGAGGACGGACGGACGGACGGACGCGTGTCTCTCAGGACTGTGAGCAGATGGAGCTCTGCTGCAGGACACATGCAACGTCAGCTTATTTTTCTTCATGTTGCTTCAGCGTTAAACAAAGCGCTTTACAGATGAAGATCTGCACGCTGACCGCCATTAATCACGTGCCTAATCTAAAGGAACTTCTTCCATTATAAAGACACTTTTGTGCAAGATTTACAGATGCTAAACTGATTTTGAAGGAAAGGCGTGTGAACCGGAATTAAACCGCATCTCTTCGAAGTCAGATTATTTTTAGTGTGTGAGGGGTCAGAGGTCAGCGCAGGGAGGCTGTACACACACCACACACACTCCCGCTGGAGCGGCAGCGCGTCGCTCTCCATCCGAGGAACGGCTGTTTGTGAAGAACGGCCTCCAAAATTCCCCTTCCAAAATAGGGCTTTGAAAACTGAAAATGTTGAAGACGTTGCAGACGGCCAAACATCACAACTCAGAGACGTCAGTGACGCGGTGGAAACGGGTGAGATGTTATACGCTTGTGTCGTGTGTGCTCGTTCTCTACTCAGATATATACAAGTTTATTACAAATACATTTTATTTTCATAGTTCATATATATATTTTTTTTTTTTTTTTTTTTTACTATTATATTGATATTTATTTAGTTTATATATACAAATATTTTAGTTCATTTATATATTTATTAATAAATTATATATATACACACACCATTTATAAATAACTAATATATATTATTTAATTAATTATATATATATAAATATGTATATATATTATTTATAAATAAAATAATTTTTCTATATGTATATATATATATATATATATACACACACAGACACACACACACATATACTTTAAAAATAAATAATTAATCATTTATATATATATTATACATTATATATATATAAATAATTAAGATATACACACATATTCATATGTTTGTGAGTATGTGAGTGAGTGAGTGCGTTTTTGTGACATATCAGGACACAAATGTGTATAATGACATGGGTATGACACTGCTATTACAACTTCAAGGTGAAATATGAGGACATTTCATATGTCCCCACTTTTCAGACAGCTTTAAAAACATACTAAACAACATTTTTATTAAAAATGTAAAAATGCAGAATGTTTTCAGTGAGAGTTACGTTTGTGGGGGGGGGGGGCAGAATGTACAGTTTGTACAGTATAAAAACCATTACGCCTATGGAATGTCCTCACTTTGATAGCAAAATGAACGTGTGTGAGTGAGCGTGTGTGTGTACTTGTTTTCCTTACATTGTGTGGACCAAATGTCCCCACAACGCAAGTAAAACCAGTAAATCTTGACATTGTGGGGACCTTTTGTTGGTCCACTAGGAAACAAGCTTATAAATCATACAGAATGATCTATTTTGAAAATCTAAACTAGCAGAACATTTTCTGTGAGGGTTAAGTTTAGGGGTGGGGGGGGGGACAGAATGTACAGTTTGTACAGTATAAAAACCATTTCGCCTATGGAATGACCCCACAAAACACAAACACAACGTGTGTGTGTGTGTGTGTGCCAACTGGCAGTAGTTCATGCTGCAATTTAAAAAAAAAGCTTCCAATAACTGAATCCATCCATCCACTCTTGTTGCAGTGCATTCTGGGAAAGAGAGCGTCGTGTCGATCAGGGACGTTCTGACAGAGATGACATCATTTCCTCCCAGGGGGTCACGAACACATTCAAACCAGAAGCTCCCACGGTCGAAACGAATAACCCGTTGGACTTGCTAACGTCACTGCGCTTCACCGTAACTCTCGCCTCCCGCTGACGGAGGCCCAGCGCTGAGCCCAACGAGCCCACGCCGTTAAAAATTCAACCGTTCAGCTTTCTGCAGCGGAGGAAGAACAGTGGTGAGCGGCGCGGCGACAAGAAAACACCATCGCAGAGTCAGCGGGCGTCCAGAACTGATGAACCGCGCCTTCCCATAATGCACTGCGGACGGACTCAGATACTGGAAGCTTTTCAAACAGAATATCCTCATAAGGAATATAGTGTGCGTTTATATTATACAGACAAACATCAACACAAGAATGAGTTGAGATTGCGTGATCTGTGGTTTAAAAGTTTGTCCGGCACATTTTCATCCGGACACTGAACGGCTCTGTTTATGGTGACGTTTTTACAGCCTTATTTCTACTTTACGCATAAATAAACATGAGCGAGAACGTGTTGGACATGGAACAGTGTGTTTCAGAGCGGTTATGGAGAAGTAATTGCTGTAATTTTCTGGGGAATGACAAGCCTCGTGAGGTCAGGGGCTTTCCCTCCAAAACGCCAATGGAAAGACTCGAGGAACACGGAGCCGACGCGCCGCTGAACTCGTGCGATTCTGCAGCCGCTCGCTGGAATATTCCGGGTTAAAACGGACCTGAACTCTATTGACCGCGTCTGTGGAGTTCAGAGCTATAAAAGGTCTAAAAGCAGAAATGTGTTTTTGGTGTTTTGCACCTGCATGAATTATTCAGTAAAATGTTTATTTTATCCATTAAGATGTCTTTTCTAGCTGGATGAACTTCTTATTGACATAATTCATGAGTGGAATTTGTAGAATTACGCTTCATGTAAACCGTCTCATTCATGAGCCATTGTATCATACAAGATAAATGTGTGTGTTTTTATTTATTTAGTTTATATATATATATATGCACATATATTTTAGCTTATTTATAACTCACGTTATTTTTTTTATTTTGTTTATATATCATTAGTTTATGTATAGATTCCAAAAATATTTAATATTATATAGTATTTATATATTGTTATTTATTAATTAATTTGTATAATTCTTATATTTATAAATAAAACAAATACATATTTTTTTATTATTTATATATTATTAATTAATTTGTGTATATATATATTTAATTTTTTTTATTTTAAAGTGTATATTGTGTGAGTGTGTAAGTATATTACGTATTTTTACACACACACACACACATTAAATAAATTGTATAATTAATGAAAATAAAAAAATAAAAAAATTTAAATAAATTAAAATAAAAGAATGTATAAGATATATATATATTTAATATTTTTCATCAAAAAAATTGAGATATGCATATACTTATTTACTTTAATTACATATACATATATATATATATATATATATATATATATATTCAAATTTAAATAAATAAATACTAGCCATGGAGAAGCTGTAGAAAACGAATTCTGAACACTAACTAACCAACTAAATAAATAATATGGGAACATTAACATCAACGTTTGGACATTTGCTTTTTTCCCACACTGGCCACCCGGTCTGAAGCAGTCTGACCCTTTAAATCAGCTCCACGTCCTCCTGAAGGGTCAGCCTCTGAGCAGCTTTACCTGTTGGATTCAGACGCGTGTGAAGTTTCCGTGAGGGTCGCGGGTCCGTGCGGCGCGTCCGTGAGCGTGACGTGTGCGCGCTACACACACACACACACACACACAAGCCTCCATTCAGACGGCGGGAGCTCTTAAACAGGCCGGTCCTCCTGGAAAAGAGGGAAGCAGTTCGTCAAACTCTGGGTTCCCGCCGATGACAGTCCCGGTGTGTCTCCAGCGTGCGGTTACCTTGTCACCCTCTCAAGTTGCGCAGAAAACTCCCAGCATGCCACAGGAGAACGGCCTCCGTCAGGGTTTGGCTGCAGCGAGTCTCTAAATCTGGAAAAAAAAAAAAAAAAAAAAAAAAAAAAAAAAATGGAGGGAGAAAAACAACCATGCAGTTTTCTTTCTTACATTTGTTTCAGCAGATTTTTGGAGCAATAAATCACAAACAATGAAACACACACACACACATATATTCATATCATATTATTTTACCCATCATGCAACACCAAGACTGAATGCTTTATGCATGCAGAATGCGTCTACTACGTCCCAGTCGAGTTTTTTGTACCCCCGATCCGATACTTTCTGGTACATTAAAGTTCTTAAAATCAATTCAATGTATAGCAGAGAGTTTCTCAGAGGCCTACGATCTAAAACATGCTGGGTTTAAAAAGTTTTGACCCAGCAGTTGGGTTAAATGTTTGCCAAATATGCTGGGTAGTTTATTTAACGCAACTTTTGTTTAAAAATGACAGTATGTCTGGCTTAAAATGGAAATTAATCAGACACACAATAATGATCAAAAGGTGAACATTTAAATCATTAAACTTATCAATAAATGTTCATTTCCAACATATTTTTGGTTAATTTAAGCAAGAAATACAGTCATTTTTAAACAATAATTGAGTTAAATAAAACTACCCAACTGCTGGGTCAAAATCTCTAGGTTTGTCCATTTTCAACTCAACTTCATGTTGCTTTTAAACTTGACATTTTTTAGTTTTCGTTTCATCAATATGTTGAATTGATTTTATTTTCATGTTCATTTTAGCTGAATTTTTAGTCATTTCATTATGTGCTTTTGTCTGAAACTATATGAAAATTAGAAATGTTTCTTTGGCAATTAGTTATATTTTATTCTATCTCAGCTTTATTTAAATTAACAGATGTTTTTAATAGTTTTAATAACCCTGGCAGACACAAACTGAGTAATTCTTCGAATGAAGTGAATTCTGTCATGAATCCGGATTACAAGAAATCTGTCCTCTAAACTCATTTTAGTATAAAGTCTTGAAATGATTTTTGTGCATATTTTCTATATATATCCGTTTATGTCGCACAACAATGGCAAAAACAAGAGCGTCGATTATGCAATAAAACGCAAACCAATGGAAATCAGAGCGATCAGCTGTTCAGTTGTTGCCTGTAAACAGTTTACAGCCATGAAATGTGATTAGGGTTTATATTTCAGCCTTGACTTTTATTTTTTAAGGAAAAATCTTTTTATAGCAACGGTGAAACGCTGGCAGTGCACTTTCAACCTCTGGAACGTTAAAATAAGCGTCTCTCCTGTCTGTGGAAATCAAAGAGCAGATATATTTGAGCTCCGCTTCGGCCAAAGCTCGCCGACGCTCCTCCAGTTCATCCTGTGGTCGCCCCTGGCAACACATCCCAGAATTCCCCTGCTGTCAACCTGAAAGGAGAGGCCTTCTTTCTCCCGCGTTTTTTTTCCCCCTCTTAATGGATCAAAAATCCATTTGTGGAAAGACTGTTGGACCTTTAGAGGAAAAGGGGTCAATTTGAACTCAATGAACATACAAAAGCATGTGTATTCTGTTCCTTCACCACCCAGAGCTCCGTCCGCTGATAATGCTGGCTTTATTCGAGCGAGCGAGGGGGATTTCGGGCGCTCACCGAGGAGCGTTTTCCCAACACTAGTCTTGCAGAATTCACAGGAGTGGAATTTATTGTGAACACTAACTTTAAACACAACCTACTGGGAGCTAATCGATGGTTTTTTGAACCCATCCGGTCGCATTGGTTTTTTTTTTTTTTTTTAAAGTATCATGTTTGACAACGGAATTCCTAGTGAGAGACTACATTACCCATAATTCTGCAAAAATCTCCACCAATCAGACAGCATATCGCACCTAAAACATACCAAATCGAAATTGAAACACTTAACCCCAAAGTATATAGTTTACTCTTTCGGCGTACGCGAGGTATTTCGTCTTCAGAAGAGTACGAGTGTACTGTACGCACACCGCCGAATTTTTGTATTTGTATGGGCAGGTCGCACATGCGCATTTAATCATTTTTGCAGTGATTAGTTTATCCACAAGGTGGCGACTGTGCGCTGGGGCGACGATTCACAAGGTAATTGAAGAAAAACTGCATAAACAGAACACACCGGAACACATGCAAGCTACAGCAGCAATGGAGGACTATATAGACGAGAGACTGTGAGAACGGTTTAGAAAGTACCATCAACTGTAAAACTGTACGAGTCGAATGAAGCGTACTTTACAAGGCTGTGCATTCAACACACAAGTGTATTAAAACAAAATTTATGGCATACTAAGTCATATTTATTTTTGATTATTTTATTCAGTCAGTGAAACGCAGATGGCGGTCTGAAGTTCTCAGTTCCCCCGCCGAACGAGAGTCATCTCCGACACGAGATCCAGCGCCACTAGGGTGGAAACTGGACAGCGGAGACTGGGTCCATTACACCAGAATTACTTTAAATATTTCATGAATGTAGGCAAAGAAGTAAAAGGTAAATTGTAACAGAGTTCTTAAGTACGGTAAGAAGGCGGCGGGAACCGGCGAACATTGAACATAACTTTAAATCAAATAAATAAACAAACAATAAAACGAAAGTAAAATGGCGGCAGTTCCTCACGGCAACATAATAAAAACACAACATAAAGTCCAGGCCTGGTCCTCTCTCGCCCTCCTAGTCGCTCCTCTTTTATGCTTCCGGAGCTCCTCCGTGAGAGACACGAGACCGGTTGTAGCGTGCAGCTGACGCTCATTATCACTCGTGTCACCGGCCTCGCGCCGTTCCCTCACGGCTCTCGCCCGCCCTGCTCGTCACATAAATAAACAAATAAGCTAGTATTATAGTATAGCAAAGACTTCTCTTAAAATCCCTATATGGAAAATGCCAATACAGTATTATGATATATCTGTGCAGATCATTATATTTTTTAATTCATTGGCCCCAATCTTGAAAAAAAAAAAAGACTTCTCCCTCTTGTAGCGATGTCTCTTCTCTGATGACGAGGGCGGGGCAACCTGTCACTCACACGAGATCCACCAATAGCAAACCACAATCAATTCCCCACAGACAAAAATCAAGCCCCGCCTACATTTGTTCTTGTTTGTGAAGCGTTTCACTCCCATATACGGCACACAACTCAGAGGGAAAAAAGACGATCGCAACTTCACTATAAGGTCCGACTCGTCGCGTCAGCTCTTCTCCCCGGAGGCGTCTGGCGCCGCGCTCGGCTCTCTGGCCAGCGGCTGAGCGTTAAGCCTGTGAAACAGATACTGACGGGCAGGCGGTTCAAAGCCATTTCTTACTTTCCCTCATTGTTGCTCTGCTGCTCGTGCCAAGCGGAGTGCGAGTCTGAATGGAGACCTTGTGTGTCAGTGATCAGTGCGTTTGTGGTTTCGTGCCACGATCCGTCACTCTGGACGCGGTGGAGAATTGAACCGAGCAAGACCGTGAATAAACAGAAGCAGAGTCATCAAACGCAAGACAAACTGTGATAGAAGTTATGCATCAGAGCATCCGCTTTCTCCCAAATTCTGCATTTGATGCACAATTGTTAGTTTAGGTTTTTAACTAACATTTATGAACCCTTTCCAAATTCATTTTTTGTACTGTAAACGAAAGGTCAAGGTCACGTTCTGTACGGCACACTTGCATGACTGGCGGATGAAGCCTCCAGGCGTCACACGGTCAATAGATCATGTGTGTATTCAGCACAGATCACACACTACTCTCCGATACTCCGGCATGAAATGTTCTATTTAATGATTTTTTTCTTTCCCCATGTTGATTCTCTCTCTCTTTTCAGATCGGTGTGTGAGGCCAGTCATTCATGGCAGGTTTTCAGTAGCCGGCCTGTGTCTCAAAAACATTATACTTTAAGTGTTTGCTTGGACCAAGTGTTGAAGCAGGACCGCAGTGGGAGGTTTTGACATGGCTCTCTGCGTTTTACTGCACATCCTGTGAAACTCTCCCTGTGTCCTGAATGTGGGAACTCGCAGTCCAATCAATCACATGGGCTGCCGTGGGCCGTGAGCTGCTGGATCAGCGCTTCTGAATCGGGCGTGTGGGAGAACAAGTGTGTTTTCATCCTTCCACTCTCCTCTGGACAGGACGCTTTAACGGTTTCAAATGGAGATGTTGGAAGTCAGCACAAAACTCATTTATTTCATAAAGCGAGTTCTTTGCGTGAATGATTCATTTCACATCGATTCATAATTCAAATGAATTGCATATAAATATTTTTTTTCTAATGTATTCTAATTTAATGCCAAATCTCATACTTGGCTAATGTTGGGTCACTTGCTGATCTGAGGTCACGTTGACACGTTTCGGTGTGTAACTTTAAGTAACGTCACTACCGGACAGAATATTTCTGCAATTAAGCAAACTTTTTTGGGTGTTATTCCATCAAATTTAGGGTTGTTTTTCTGTTCAGAACTGTGCTAGCCAACCATGTGCTCAAAAGTGTCTAAAATTGTCACTACCGAAACAGTCATGACCATCATCATGGTTTCGGTTGGGCAAAAAGAAACATGAAATCATTTATTTGGGGGGCCTAATAAATGCTAAAATGCCTTTAGTATGGGAGTTCAAATCTTGTAATGTGATGCAGTCACTACCGAAACATGGATGTTTTGTCAAAGGTAAAGTATATTAAATGATCAACTAAGATGTTTTTATAGTAAATTTAACTTTGAAATCAGTATGATAAACGTCACGCCTTTTACAAAGAAAGATCGAATTCAAAACACAACAAATCTTGTAATTGTTATTGATTTACCTGTGCACATTTTTTTTTTTACATAGCAAAAAATATAACTCAGAAATTCTCTAACCACACCAAAATATAAATTCTTTTGATTCTGCAACGACTGTTTAAAAAAAAAGGCCGCACATCGAAGTATTTTCTTTGCCGAATCCACAGATTTCACCTCAGTTGTCCTCGCTGGACAGTCCTGCTAAATTCTGATTTGTGACCCTCCATTGTTCTCATAAAACACACAGAAGTGTCACAGGCACTGAAACACCCTGTACCTGCCGGTAAGCCGTCAGAACCAAGAGCTTTTATGCGCTGTGGAATATGTGGCTTGAGGTTTGGGTGCTCGCCTCGGCCCGCGGACGGTTCCTGGAAAGTGTCGTCCCGGGAGGAAATCAACACGCTGTGTACGGCTGCCACTCCAGCCCACAGCGCAGTAAACCTGCCGCGCACCGAAGCCACAGATTCACTCATCGGCATATCAGAAAACCAGCTTCATGCTGCGACACGCTGTTTGAGGTGGTCGCGTGCGGCAGGAGGAGTGGGACGGTCCATGACATCCGTGAAAACTCCCATCAGCCAGCATAAATGAAATGAACCTCATTAGGGAAGCATCACAATTAGTATTATCACACTTGCAGAAGAAAAGTGTAACCCCTCTACCTGGGTCCTACTCGTCCCACTCTGAGCGGGCCTCTCAACCCTGGCCTCCGTTACACTCACCCCCAAGCCTCACTCCCACCTGGGTCACGGCACCAATTTAACCACTCTCGAACCCGGGTCTTCAGCATTGGAGTCGGATGCCCAAACAAGGAGGTTAAAGGCTGCAATCTTTCTACAAGCTGGCCTCCGTTACAAAAGCAAACAAGTATGCTATTCATAACTTGAAGGAATCCCATAAGAAAACAATCATCGCTGCATCTGATATCAAATTCTTCCCTGCTATACAGTAGATGAAAAACAGAACACCAACAGAGTAGTACGTCTGAGTACATAGTATTCGAGTAGGCAAAAAGTACCTGGATGACTTAATAATTGGACACTTACTGTCCCATGAGGCCACAGGAGAGTATTTATGAATAGAAATGGAGTGACAACTCACACTGGTAGAATGTATGAAATTTGGTAGTTTCAAAACGTCCAAAGTCCCTTTACGACGAGTCACTTCACTCGGCGGCCATCTTTGAAACGACTCTCGGGCATGCAAGAGCAGCGCCAAACACTTTGAATGAGGAAACATCAAATTCTCCAAAGCTGTTCGACAAACTTTCGATTAAATTTCATATTTCAAATCGGACAATAACCGTCTCATAAATTGGGTTTCTAAATGCTTGAATCGTGACAAAATTCGGTATTTTTAAGGGTGGATCGAGCGTTGCAGTGACGTGCGACTTTACCAATCGCTGATTGGCTCTTAAAAAGGCGGGATTTATTCCGCCATTTTGACCGTTGCATTTTCTCCCATTTAAAACAACTCCAGTGACGCATCTGGTGTTATTGGTCTCTGATTTCACTCCATGTTCGTACCATATAAAACATAATATAATGATTATGAAGTAAAATTATGACATACAAAGTCGAAATTATCAAAATATAAAGAGATCAAAACGTCAACATTATGAGACAAAAATGATGAGATTTAAGTAACGAAAGGACTGTCACAACTACTAGTTTGATCTCATGAACACGAGTTAGTAGGCCTATAATTTCGTATGCAGTTTCCTTTACCAAATACTACATAATGCAAGACGCTACATAAAATGGATCCATCTCAAGTTTTCAGTGATTTAAATTCACATCTTGGTGTTTCCATCCAGAATTTTTAATTTTACATAAATATGTGGATATAAACGTGATCCTAGCAACGCCCTAGTTACCAACCAGAAGTTACTATAGCACCGACCGACAAACAGAAAAACATTGTCTTACCTTAAAACGCATTTGGACACGATGTTGAAGATGATGTGATGGTCTGTATCAATAGAACCTTCCATCGATCAAACACATCTCCCAAATGCGTTCCACCGCCAATCAAACACACCTGAAGTTAATTGATCTCAAACTGTAACTCGACGTGTGTCGAGTGCAAGGTGTTTGATGAAGCAGCTGTTTTTGAGATACAATAATAAGTGCACAATGGTCATGAAATGCCATTTTAGTCGTTACTGGTCTAATCTAACACGCAACACGAGGCGGCGGATGAAGACTCGGTTCATGGCGAAACTCTGCCATCTAGTGGCGATCAGTGGGAGACGCATTGCCAACATGGAAGCACTTGTTCTCATCGAAGTGATCAACTTTCTCCCAACAATTATTCTGAAGAGGCTTCATTCATAAAAACGTGTGAAGAACTGATGTTTTTAGAAACCCTAGTTCTATTTACTACTGATTTTCTGATAAAAATACAAGAGTAACAATCAAACAAATTCAGTTATGTAATCTTACATCACACGTTTAATGGTCCATTGTGTTTTTCTTTTAAGTTCATTAATAATTGTCTTGCGAATGACTCTTTTGTATCAATGTTCACTACAATTAAACACCCTCACACTCAAAAAGAACTTAATTACAGTAACAAGTTCATAATTGGCATAAAAGGAAGTACATGATGTGAAAGTCTTTGTGCATCGACTTAAAGACGACAAACTCAACCGGGTGATTTTCTCCACTTTTAATTCTTCTGTAATGTGAAAAGCA
>CM074287.1:22661245-22706245 GCA_037194245.1 Opsariichthys bidens
GGCGGGGCTTTGCGAAGGGTCAATTCTAAGTCACAATTTCTACATTTTGAGTCAAAAGTTTCTACATAGTATGTCCATTTTAATTATGTGACTTTTGCCATAATTATGATTTTTCATCTTATAATTGATGATCAAAAGCCCGACGTGACACGATTTGACGGTTCGGTGTTTCAGTCTCTGGAGGGCGTGATCGGCCGCAGCAGCTACGAGCACAAGCGTGTGAGTCAGTGGACGTCCAGCGTGGTGGAGCAGTGCCTCGCTCAGCTCAGCAAACTGGGCAAACCCTTCAAATACATCGGTCAGCCTCACACCCGTCCGTTCGTAGCACCTGCAGTGAAGCGTTCACCCGGCTGACCGTGTGTGTGCTCTCTCCCTCAGTCACCTGCATCATCATGCAGAAGAACGGCGCCGGACTGCAGTCGGCCTCCTCCTGCTTCTGGGACACCGCCACGGACGGTAGCTGCAGCTCTACACTGTGACACTCACACATACCATAATACGTTAATAATATATTGAGATCATTCCGCTCTTCTGCAGGCAGCTGCACCGTCCGATGGGAGAACAAACACTTGTACTGCATCGTCAGCGTGTTCGGACTCGCCATTTAGACGCAAACCTGCCCTCGGCTGTCAGTATTTATATGAAGCCAAAACCCTCCATGTACAATAAAAGCACGCAAAATCCACGTGTTAAAAATTTCTGCACGTTTTATTCTCTCACGACCGTGCAATCTCTGCCTGGAGTTTGTACGCAGGAGTGTTTGGACTGAGGATCATCACACTGATGGGACATCGCCGTCCTTAAACTCAAGTAAATGTACATCCGTAAAGCAAAACAACAGTACAGACCTCGTCACAGCTCAAATAAAAGCGCTTTAAGACAACAAAGTGAACGATCAGTGCTCAAAACAAGGCGTTTCATTACGTGATTCAGAGCCACAAAACAATAAAGACACAAATATGGAGAAATTGTTTACAGGCACAATAAAAAATAAAAAAAAGGAATGTGAGAAACGAAGGCTTTTGGAATGTAAAACAAAAACACAAGGCTTGATTTCTTCATCAAAAATGAGTAAAAGAAATGGACACAAACAAGCCAGAAAACTTTCCTCACACAGTCGAAGGGCGTCCAGGTCATATTTCACTCCAAAAGCATAAGAAGAATTTAAACAATGTTATGCATTAAGAAGAAATTGTTTGGACCTTACTATTCTTGTAGTTTTTACACACATTTAAGTGCACTGCAAATATATTTTTAAACATGGTTTGTTTTTTAAAGTACACGTGTGTGTTACTGAATTTAATGTCAGTTAGATCACAGTGCTGAATGATGTCACGACGCAAAAAAAAAACAAAGTTCCACCTCAAAACAATATATACATTCTTACTTTTTCTGTGTGGTTTTGAGGTGAAATATAATCTGGCCATTTCTTCGTGACACTAGTGGTTCAGCAGTATTCAGATCAGATGTGGAAGTGATATTTGCACGCTGCCCTTCACTGAAGATGAAGAGCAGACCTTCAAAAATCATCGTCATCATCAGGGCGGCTGGAGTTACATTCAAAAACACCACTTTACCTTTAAAAATATATCGGCCTGTATATTTACATACAGTATTTCGTGACACTGGCATCATTTCAACAGAAAGTCTATTTACATCCCTCGAATGCGCAGGAGCGATCCGCACTCGCCTCAGTCGCTTTCGCTCTCGTCCTGGTATTTGGCGGTGGCTTTGATGGCACGGCCATTTTGAAGAGGCATTTCTTCATAATCACTCCTTCACACACAAAAAAACAAAAACAAGAACAGCTTGATGAGAAAGGATCGTTTAGAGCAGCCGAACATGCGATGCGGGGAACGTACCCGTAAATGACTTCGTCATCCGAGTCGTTGAGCATGGAGAAGGCGGGGTTGTCTTTCAGTTGGGAATCTGGGACACGCAAAACACATTTCCATGACAAACGGGTCACTTGCCGTTAAATAGTGCTGAATAACACAAGAACTCACCGTAAAGAGCGTTTTTGGAGGGCGAGTAGACGAACGCTAACGTGTAGAGATAGAAGTTCAGGAGGCCGTAGAAGGAAAGAAACTCAGCTGGTGGAGAAAACCGTTCAGGAAAATCTCAGATGAATCGAGGGAGTTGCTTATTCATCTGACCAATCGGAGCAGAGCAGCTCTCAGAGGGGGCGGGGTTTAGAGAACGATTCTTCGAACGAAGCGTTTCGGACGAAGAGCTGATGCTGCCGTGGACATGATCTTGGATGGATGCGAACCTGCTCTAGGAGACTCGGAACACAATCACGGGCTTTAAAAATAGCATTAAAGGGGGCACTTGAAATAAAAAGGCTGTAATGAAAGGATATAATTCTGGTAGTGGGTGGAAAGTTCGGCAACAAAGTTGTCTTGCAAGGCCTTGGAGCCGAATCTCAGGTACAGTATGACCACACTGATGAAAGAGAAGAGGGAATCATCACATGACCATCTAGATAACTTCATGAGGAAAACAGTCAGTGTAGTTGTTCTGGGCTCTACATCAGGTCCTCTTTGAATAGCAGGAGGAGTATTTTTAGCGTACCTGATCATCAGCACCACCAGCGTCAGCGCTGTGAGGAACTTCAGCCGCAGATCTGAGCACATGAATGAAGACGATGAAGAAAGCCCTGCGTGTTAACGCTACACTTGTTGCTGGTGCGAGTGGCGTGTTACCTGTGTACGGCGTGTTCTTCAGCTCGGAGCAGGCGCGCACCACCAGAAACACCAGATACAGAACATACAAACACACCACCAGCAGGAAGAAGATCTTCATGCCCTGCATCAAAAATACATTTTAACCACCATTTTTCTTTAAAGTCACCATGAAATCAATAATGATTTATCTGTGCATATCTTCCTCTTCTCTGATGACGTGGGCGGGGCAGCCTGTCACCCACATGAGATCCACCAATAGCAAAAGCACAACAATTCCCCACAGACACAATCGAGCCCCGCCTACATCTGTTCTTGTTTGAGAAGCGCTTCACTCGGATACACGGCATGTGTGATCATCTTCATCTTTTTGTGCAGCGTTTGTTTGTGAAGCAGTCCGGCGTCATCAACACTCGACCACAACATGGCCCCGCCCCCTTTGTTGTGCGTCCTCGGGGCGGGGTTTATGTCAATTTTAGGTTTCGTGATGTCACTAACCCAGGAAGAAGCTCATTGTAGCTCCTACCAGAGCAAATATCTCCTTCACGTTGAACTTTGAGTGTCGTAACTTTTCAGATGCTCGAACAGCAACAGTTAAAAAACTGAACCCATCCCTATTTTTTAACCAGGGAAAAGAAACTCACCTGGAAGTTCTGGATGTCCACTCTGTATTGATACGTGGGATCCTGTAGTTCATTCACCCTAATAACAACATAATCCCATAAATCAGCAGCAGTTTCAACCACCACCGAGGAAAACAGCAACTAGAGCATGCGTGTCTCACGTTTGCCAGATGCCCAGCGTGACGGCCGACAGCCACAACAACCCTACGATGATCAACTTGGGCAGGTAAAACGTCAAGAACTTCCTCTCGCCCTGCAGATGAAACAACACGTGTGTTCTTCAAAAGTCAACATGACACCACATTCTCAGACTGTTTCACTCATGTACAAGTTGCATTACGATCAGATTGTCCATACACAAAGACTCATGAATATTTATGACTACTATAAACGCACCTGCACTCTGATGCCATGATACACACACAGCCAGAAAAGCAGTAGAGCGCACAGAAACAGAGCCTGGAAGAACGCGTCCAGCGTTCCCGGAAACCAGCTGTTCACCAGGAACGACAGCGGGAAGAAGGGATCTACAGCACGGAGAAATAACATATCATTCATGCCTCGAAATATATACAGTTCTGGGTTGCCAAGATGTTTCTGAAAGTCTTTTCCGCTCACCAAAACTGAATTCGTTTCATCAAAAATAAAGTAAAAATGCGAAATATTATTATAATCTAAAATATCTCTTTTCTATGTGAACATATAGGATTCCTCTGAATTTTCAGCATCACTGCTCCAGTCTTCAGTGTCACATGATCCTTCACTTTATTTTTCAGGCATTTATTTGAAACATAAATATCTTTACTGTCACTTTTGATCAATGTAATACATAGTTACAGGATAAAATCTTTCAAAACTTTGAACATTAGTGACTCTTCGCAATTCTCTTCTTCTTTCTGAGGAAAGAGAAGTAAATACTGCACAGTTGAGTCTCACCGTTATAGAGCAGCAGCAGAGGAAGAAGAATGGACATCCACTTCTGCTCGATTCCCCAATCCCTCATGGAGAACTTCCGCAACGAGTGCGCAAACATACACTACACAACACACAACGACTTTAGACGCACTCATAGAGCTTCGCTTGGGAGAAAGAGCAACGCACAATATGGCGGAATAATAAAATATGGCCTTATAAATAAAAGTCATCGTGTGATTTGCCTTTACGGGACTTAATCGAACGATCATGAATGACTCACTCACCGTCACTATGAAGGTCATCACTACAAACACAAACCGGAACCAGATCTCCACCTGAGAGAACGTGGCGTTGTACATCTTAAACTGACGAAGAACAGAGAGAAACAGGTTAACGGTGTCAAAACTGTTAAAAACACTTGAACTATTTGTTTTTTGACCAAATCTTTCGATTCAACGACTCACCGTTTCATTACTGGCTTAATTTGGTGATGTGCGAATACACTTCAGTTTGGTCCGTGAAACACGGTTAATAATGGGAACTTACAACAAAAGTGACATTTTTGATGTTGTCCTTCAGGTCGTGCTGCAGGTTCCTGAAGCTGACGTTGATCTTGTACTGGGTGTAGTTCAGGTAACCCAGATGCAACACAATGATCTCGTCACACGCCTGCTGATGCTGCAAAACCATCACAGAGTCATGAAGATCGAGTGAACCCGCGACCGTCACGCACAGAAGAGACGGGACTCACCGCGGCGCAGTGAAGGCTTCGGTTCTTGTTGTGCACGTTGTCGCTGATGCGCATCACGCTGGCGTCCTGCATCACACCCTGCAGCTCCACGTTCATCCCGAACTCGCTCAAGCCCAGATCTACAACTGAACACATTTCATTAGGGCCGCACCACTCTGGACACGTTGACAATCACCATTTTTCTTCAAAAAACATCTCTCACAAAAAAAATACCCGACTCAGAACAGACAACATGTCAGATACTAGAGGATCTGACACAAAATGAATCGCTGCAGTCTATTAAAATATAAATTATATTGAAAAAAGAATGAATGATTCAGTGACTCACTCGTAAAGACTTCATTTGTTTCATGACTGGATGATTCTGTATTTTTGAATGAATGATTCAGTGACTCACTCGTAAAGATTTCATTTGTTTCGTTACTGGATGATTCTGTATTTTTGAATGAATGATTCAGTGACTCACTCGTAAAGACTTCATTTGTTTCATGACTGGATGATTCTGTATTTTTGAATGAATGATTCAGTGACTCACTCGTAAAGACTTCATTTGTTTCATGACTGGATGATTCTGTATTTTTGAATGAATGATTCAGTGACTCACTCGTAAAGATTTCATTTGTTTCGTTACTGGATGATTCTCTATTTTTGATCGAATGATTCAGTGACTCACTCGTAAAGACTTCATTTGTTTCGTTACTGGGTGAATCTGTATTTTTGATCGAATGATTCAGTGACTCACTCGTAAAGATTTCATTTGTTTCGTTACTGGATGATTCTGTATTTTTGAATGAATGATTCAGTGACTCACTCGTAAAGATTTCATTTGTTTCATGACTGGGTGATTCTCTATTTTTGATCGAATGATTCAGTGACTCACTCGTAAAGACTTCATTTGTTTCGTTACTGGATGATTCTCTATTTTTGATCGAATGATTCAGTGACTCACTCGTAAAGACTTCATTTGTTTCGTTACTGGATGATTCTCTATTTTTGATCAAATGATTCGGTGACTCACTCGTAAAGATTTCATTTGTTTCGTTACTGGATGATTCTGTATTTTTGAATGAATGATTCAGTGACTCACTCGTAAAGATTTAATTTGTTTTCGTTACTGGATGATTCTCTATTTTTGATCGAATGATTCAGTGACTCACTCGTAAAGACTTAATTTGTTTCGTTACTGGATGATTCTGTATTTTTGATCGAATGATTCAGTGACTCACTCGTAAAGATTTAATTTGTTTCGTTACTGGATGATTCTCTATTTTTGATCGAATGATTCGGTGACTCACTCGTAAAGATTTCATTTGTTTCGTTACTGGATGATTCTCTATTTTTGATCGAATGATTCAGTGACTCACTCGTAAAGACTTCATTTGTTTCGTTACTGGATGATTCTCTATTTTTGATCGAATGATTCAGTGACTCACTCGTAAAGACTTCATTTGTTTCGTTACTGGATGATTCTCTATTTTTGATCGAATGATTCGGTGACTCACTCGTAAAGATTTCATTTGTTTCGTTACTGGATGATTCTCTATTTTTGATCGAATGATTCAGTGACTCACTCGTAAAGACTTCATTTGTTTCGTTACTGGGTGAATCTGTATTTTTGATCGAATGATTCAGTGACTCACTCGTAAAGATTTCATTTGTTTCGTTACTGGATGATTCTGTATTTTTGAATGAATGATTCAGTGACTCACTCGTAAAGATTTCATTTGTTTCATGACTGGGTGATTCTCTATTTTTGATCGAATGATTCAGTGACTCACTCGTAAAGACTTCATTTGTTTCGTTACTGGATGATTCTCTATTTTTGATCGAATGATTCAGTGACTCACTCGTAAAGACTTCATTTGTTTCGTTACTGGATGATTCTCTATTTTTGATCAAATGATTCGGTGACTCACTCGTAAAGATTTAATTTGTTTCGTTACTGGATGATTCTCTATTTTTGATCGAATGATTCAGTGACTCACTCGTAAAGATTTAATTTGTTTCGTTACTGGATGATTCTCTATTTTTGATCGAATGATTCAGTGACTCACTCGTAAAGACTTCATTTGTTTCGTTACTGGATGATTCTCTATTTTTGATCAAATGATTCGGTGACTCACTCGTAAAGATTTCATTTGTTTCATGACTGGGTGATTCTCTATTTTTGATCGAATGATTCGGTGACTCACTCGTAAAGATTTAATTTGTTTCGTTACTGGATGATTCTCTATTTTTGATCGAATGATTCAGTGACTCACTCGTAAAGACTTCATTTGTTTCGTTACTGGATGATTCTCTATTTTTGATCGAATGATTCAGTGACTCACTCGTAAAGACTTCATTTGTTTCGTTACTGGATGATTCTCTATTTTTGATCGAATGATTCGGTGACTCACTCGTAAAGATTTCATTTGTTTCGTTACTGGATGATTCTCTATTTTTGATCGAATGATTCAGTGACTCACTCGTAAAGACTTCATTTGTTTCGTTACTGGATGATTCTCTATTTTTGATCGAATGATTCAGT
Organism: Opsariichthys bidens; assembly: GCA_037194245.1. Taxonomy (NCBI): domain Eukaryota; kingdom Metazoa; phylum Chordata; class Actinopteri; order Cypriniformes; family Xenocyprididae; genus Opsariichthys; species Opsariichthys bidens. Next base: position 22,668,749 of record CM074287.1, read on the forward strand.
GACTCACTCGTAAAGACTTCATTTGTTTCGTTACTGGATGATTCTCTATTTTTGATCGAATGATTCGGTGACTCACTCGTAAAGATTTCATTTGTTTCGTTACTGGATGATTCTCTATTTTTGATCGAATGATTCAGTGACTCACTCGTAAAGATTTCATTTGTTTCGTTACTGGATGATTCTCTATTTTTGATCGAATGATTCAGTGACTCACTCGTAAAGATTTAATTTGTTTCGTTACTGGATGATTCTCTATTTTTGATCGAATGATTCAGTGACTCACTCGTAAAGACTTCATTTGTTTCATGACTGGGTGAATCTGCACTTTTGAACAAATCTCTAAAAAGAACGATTCAATGACAACGACAAACTGTTTCCTTTCCTGTTCTGAAGAATATCCTATTAACTCCAGTTTTGATTTCAAGTCAAATGTATTTATATAGCACTTTCTATATTATATATCGTTTTAAAACAGCTTCACAGAAAATAATGATGGTAATGTTTATAACGTATTAATATCTTCTTGCCTTATTATTATCGTTCACTTAAACTATTGAAAGCATTCCTGATAATTGAAATAAAGCTGAAATAAAATTATACAAATATTAGTTTTGGAACTAACTGAAAAAACGGAAATGAGTTTAAGTTGAAAATTACTCAAACAGCAAAATCTACGAATTAAACGACAAAACCATATGACTAAAAATGAAACAAAATTTATCATGAAAACTAAAGTTCAAAATATGGATAAAAGACTGCGTTAATCACATTTATCGAGATTAGAGATTGCCGATAATACGGTTTCAATTTCACAATGACACAAAAGCAATTTCACGAGTCTTCAAGGTGCAAGTCTCGCTGTTTAATGAATGACTATTTCTGAGTGACAGGATGTTTTCTCACTGTTGTTGTTGAGCTGAATGATGCACGTGAGCCAGAGCTGCTGGTTGTAGTTGGTCAGCGGTTGAGATCGGAGGTCGAACGGGCCGGTCTGAGAAAACATGGACACAATTCACCACACGTTTGGAATCTTATGCTCACCAAGACTGCGTTAATTTAATCTCAAAAACAGAAAATTATTAAATATTACTCCAATGTTTCCAGCATCATTCCTCCAGTCTTCAGTGTCACAAGATCCTTCAGAAATCATTCCGATATGATGATTTGATGCTCAAGAAACATTTATGATTATTATCAGTGTCATATTTGTGTGGAAACGGATACATTTCATTTGTCAGAATTCTTTGATGACTAGAAAGTTCAAAAGAACAGCATTTATTTGAAACAGAATCTTTTGAAACAATATAAATGTCATCAAATCATCATATTGGAATGATTTCTGAAGGATCATGTGACACTGAAGACTGGAGGAATGATGCTGGAAATTCAGCTACGATCACTGGATATAAATTATACTTTAAAGCATATTAAAACAGAAACCAATTTTTTAAAATTGTAATATTATTTCACTACTTTTACTGTATTTACGATCAAATAAATGCAGCGTCGGTGAGCGGAAGAGACTTTTTCCACCACAAGCATTAAAAAAAATGTAAGAAAATTAAGCTTATTTTCACACCATGACAAATCTCACCTTTGATCCGTTGGCGCTGACGATTAAACCGTTGTAATAATTCTCATTTATGATCTTCGGTCCTACAGGAGAGACAAACTCAAATCTCATTTAATAATATCTCAGTCCTAAAATGAATTCATCGTGATGAAAGACACACATGGTAAAACTGTTCCTGTCAAAAAATGCATTTTCACAAAAACAGCCATTTCTAGCTTTGAATTGCTTTTGATCTGCAGGTTCATGATCCACACAGACCTTCACTGTGACTGTGAAGAGCAGGTGAATGCTGGGAAACGGCTGAATCAGCCCACCAGAGATCTCACCTGACACACCGATGAGGGTGGAGACGCCGAAGCAGAAGAAGAAAACCACGAACACCAGAACGAAGTGTCTCTTAGAGAGCGTGTAGAGACGCATGGGGGCCAACCTACAGAAACACACGCTTCATTACAGCTGTGCAATATAATCGTTTCAAAACATCGGTATTTCACGTACACATTGTCGGTTGTGCCTTAAGTGAAGGTAAACAACATTATATTAGATCTGTGCATTAGCTGTTATTATAATAAACCTGATGCTTTTAATGTTAATAATGGGAATCACTCACTGCTCTGGACTGAGTCACTTCTGTAGCTTTAATGAGTCAATTTAACTGTCATTAATTCGTTTTTGTTTGTTGTTTACATCTTTGTTCCTATTTTTAATAACAAAGAGAACTACAGTGCGATTAATAACGCCGTAAGTATTATTTATAGGAGAAAATTAGGAAAATATGCATCGAGAATCGTTTTGGAATTGAATCATTTCCCTCGAAATCATAATTGAATCGAATCGTGAGGGATATATACACCATATATACACACTAATAATAATATATTATTATTACTAAGTACATATTTATTAATAGTTCCTTTATATAATTCCTCAATTTATTTATATTACACTTAGAGGCGGCAAACATAAACATGGAGGTATTAAATATTAATATCCACTAGCAGAATGATACTAACAAAATTATGTAAAAAAAAAAAAATCATATAAGCACAAACACATAAAATGGCAGAATGAACACAGGCCTCATGTTGCATTAAGAAACCGATTAATAAAAAATGGATTCGACTTCTTTATCACTAATTGCATGTTCACACACTCACACGTTGTGTTTTCACGTTTTATGGGGTCATTCCATAGGCGTAATGGTTTTTATACAGTACATTCTGTCCCCCTACACTACCCCCACCCCTAAACCTACCCATCACAGAAAATGTTCTGCTATTTTACATTTTCAAAAAAGATAATTATGTATGTATAATTATATAAGCTTGTTTCCTCATGGGGAACAACAAAAGGTCCCCACAATGTCAAGATTTACTGGTTTTACTTACATTGTGGGGACATTTTGGTCCCCACAATGTATGGAACACAAGTACACACTCACTCTCTCTCTCTCTCTCTCTCTCTCTCTCTCTCACACACACACACACACACACACACACAGGAACATGAAATGAGATCACGCCCACAACATCCGACATAAAACAATTACAGTAACTCTAAATATAATGCGTCAATTATTCATAACGATTAATACGCTGTGATACACGTGCGCGCGACCAGCTTTCACTCACTCAAACATCTGGACAGTCGCCGCAAAACTGACAAAAACACGAGTTGATTACACACAAACGCGCATAAGTGTGTTTGTATGTGAAGTCGTGATTTCCATCCTCACACTCACCGCTCCATCGCGCTGATTTTATTCCATCGGCGGCGAGAAATCCGCGAATAAATCAGGATGTTTGTTGACGGCGCATATCCGCACACATCAGCCCACTGACGTCACCGAACGAGGTCACGTGACCTCCGCCGCATTGCGCATGTGCCGTCTGCGTTTTGGGTTTTATATCAACTAATAACTCATTCATTTAACTCGTTTTCGTGTGTACATGACTTGTTAAAATCGGAGGCTGCATTTAAAACGAACATAATAAACATACATTGGACATTTTGAATAAAAATATTGTAGTATGATCTCAATGACTTGGTCTGTGTTTGAACCTGTGAATTTCAGCGCTCGACATTTTAACACGCCATTGTGTTTGTTTGAGCGAGTAACAACCGACGCGAAACACAAATGAACACAGAATTCGTTCAATAAAAGCGTTATTAACGTTGAACATGACTGTGTGTGACGGCCGAGATGCTCTACCTGTAGAACCGCTCGTTTTTGTACGGCGTCAGATCCTCCCTCAGCTCGTTGCAGGCTTCTTGTATTTTCTTGCAGAAATGCTTCATCTCGCTGATCAGCGGGTTTTCATAGCTGCGGTAGTCGCTGTCCTGCCGCTCCATGTCTTTTCATTGAAAATGGCGTTTGGTGGTGTTTTTGCAGCGGCTCTGTTGAATGGAAATGCAGGCAAAGCGCTTTAATTGTGCAGGCTGGAGCTGATCACGTGCGCATGCGCGGTCAGGACCACGGACAGGGCTCTACCCCGAGGACTAGATGTAGTGACTAACATGTCTTGACTTTTCGCTCCATTTTTCAAAAATGTTTACGAAACCCCATATAGAAAGCATATTTGTATAAAAAAATGTGATAAAATGGTGCGTTGGTTTTAGTTTGAATTGTACAGAATTTAATATTTCAGTCATTTAACCAACAAATGTGTAGCTGTATATATGTGTGTGTGTGTGCTGTCAAATTTATCATGATTAATCGCATCTAACATAAGTTTGTCAATACGTGTTTATGTACACACACAACCAGGGCTGGGCTGGTTACTTTTCAAATGTATTTCACTACAGATTACTAAATACATGCTTTAAAAAGTCGTTTGTAACGTATTTCGTTACATTACTCAAGTTTAGAATCTTCATCTAAATACTTTAGAATACTTTGGAATACTAATAAGTGTGGAACAAACATAAAAAAAGGTCATTGCAAGTTTTTATCTCACAGTTTTGATTTTTCCCCTCAGAATTATGATATAAACTCGCAATATTGAGAAAAGTCAGAATTATGAGATATAAACTCACATCCTAAATTTACAATTGCAAGAAAAAAAAGTTTATATCTTCAATTCTGACTTTATAACTTGCAATTGTGAGTTTAAATCTCGCAATTCTGACTTTTCAGAAAAAAAAAGTCAGAATTGTGAGGAGAAAAAAATTGTGAGAAAAGACTTTTTACGATTATAAAATGACTCGCAAAACATGAAAACAGTGGAAAACATGAAACTGAACTCGTCTTTTTCAGACGGTCAGGGTCAGAGAATCACCAATCGCTGTTTAAATGACATTAAAACTCAAAGTAATCACTTTGGTAATCTAAAACACTTTTCAGATGGAACTGTAATCTGATTACCACCCATTTCAAATGGAACTGTCATGAAATACACTTACTCAGTACGTAACTAAGTTACTTGTGTTTCGTTACTCCTCAACCCCGCACACAATTTATAGATAAAAAAAATATATATACACACATATACAAGGATATAAACATTAAGATTATTAACTGGAAAAAAAATTAAAGCATAGAATAAATAAAAGCCATTTCAAATCATGTTACTTCATATTTTTAGTGACATGCATACGTGTATTGAAAGGCCTTCAACGGCATGTTTATGTTGTGAACTCAGTGATCGAGGAGAGATATTTCAACCTGTACACTTTATTGGGCTACACACCGACAAAGGACACAATTCAGCTTTTGAGGAACAACAAAACTGTTCATTACAGTACAATGCAAACCCTAGTGCATATAGGCTTCAAGTTAGTCACGCCTAACCCCAAACCCCAGAGTCTGATTACAAAATAAGAGTCAAAAAAGGGGGAATTATAGCAAAGCAAGGGATTCCCCTTTAATATACAGTATATAGAGCAAATAAACAGATAAAGACACTTCCGAAAAGAACCGAAACAAGTCCGCACGAAACAGTCACCTCAAAACCGAACGGCATCATGGGTGAGCTTTTATTTTAGACGGAACGGACACGTTTCAGCGAACGTGAATTCTTAAATGAGTCGCAATTATAACGAACCGTGACGTGCGTCTTCAATCCCGAAGCCATTCCATTCCAAAAACAAACACATACTTTAAAAACAAAAGTTCATTTACCAAGCATGCCTTTGTACCGTTCAATGCACACATTCAGTCAGTTTTTCCTTCATCTCCAAAGCCTCTTTTTGACCTACTCCTACGAATACCAAGCACATAATTGTACAATAAAACCCAACACAGACCACCAATCAAATCAGTACTTAGTAGAGACACACATGGGTAAAATGGAGTATGTGATGTAACAGTTTAAGAGCATTTCTCTCAGTGAGAAGGGTTGTGCTGCTGATCTGGTTTCGATTCTGCACTGTACAAAAACACACGTGACGAAGCCATCCAAGGTCACTTTACTACACGCCACGCCACGCCACACCGCAGCCACGATCACCTTCAAACCGCATGAGCAAACGACACCACCACCGCCATCCACCAATGCAGCGTCATCCATGAAATATACACACACAACACCAAGCCGAAGAGTCCTTTATACACAAAATGTTCACACTTACAAAAGGTGGATCAAACGCCTCACGTTTATCGTGAACGGCGGTCTGGAGAAGTTCAACGGTAAAGAAAGCATTAGTCTTGACAATATTGCACAATAAACAAACGAGACATAAATAAATAAATAAACTAACTAATCCTCGATTCACCATCAGACAGGAATCCTGGCGAAAGGCCGAAATAATCGCCACGTTAACCCCAAAAACAAAAGACAAACGGGCACATATACGACGTGTTGGTTCTGATCACAAACACCGACTAGTTCTTTCAAAAACACTAAAAATGAAATGTAATGACCGGCCGGTTAAATTCACTCTCTTTTGAACTGGGACTTGTCTGTGTTCTTGATCACTTGCTTGTTTTATTGGATATTAGGCAAATTAAATAATAACAACATCAAGTGTCTCCCTATATTAAAAGGGAATCGTAATCCTCCATGTATTGTGGAGTACTGAATGATATATTTCTCATTGCTGTTCCTCACAAACCTACCGCTGAATTTCTATTTGTACTACAAGGTTTCGTTTAACACTGTGATATTCTTAGCACTGATAACAAAACGTGTCGCACGAACATCATTTAAAAAAAAAAAAAAAAATAGGTATGAAATGACATTGTTGGTAGAAAAATATCTCCTGTTGCTTGTTTTGCACACGTTGAGGTGGACTAAATGTGGCTTGAGAGCCATTACACAAAACCACTTCACAGAAGCGTCAGCAGGGGGCAGTCACTTCATTTTTGGGGGGGGAACTGCGAGTGTCGGAAATGAAATTACATGCAGGGCAGTACAAATTAAAAAAAAAAAAACAAAAAAAGTGTGGCTGAACAAATAGTGATTAACAAAAAACATTCAAGAGGAATTATTCACTAAAAACATCTAGAGTGCTAATGATTTCATCGTTGAGCTTATTCGGTTTTCTGTCTGCCAAAGCATGTCCGTCCTAACAGAGAGTACAGCTACAGACTGGATATTCAGTCTTACTATTTGTTAATAAAATACATTTTATGACTGCAAGCCAAAAAGCATCTAATCAGATGCTAGCAATTGAACTCCAAGGGTAAAGTCCCTGGAAGTGAGTTTAGATATAACCTCCTCAAAGTATCATTAGTATCTTATGCAAAAAAAAATTAGTAAATGACAGTATGTTGTACAGCAATTGATTTCAGTGCCCAGTAGTACCGCTAACACTTGGAAAATGTGGCAATTACTTCCCAGATGTAGTTTTCAAGTATTAGTACTGCATCTTAAACTGGGAAAAAAAAACAACAGAGCAAAAGAAAGAAATGGTATAATTGGCTGAAGTGTTCATGCCCAGTCGATCACTTGAGGCGCTGGGTGACGTTAGCAAGTGCGACAGCAAAAGCTTGCACAGCTGAGAAGGGGTATTGAAAGTCCAGGATGTATGCATTCCCATCGATCCTTCCAAACTGCATCACCTAGATGGAACAAAATAGTTAAAGGGTGTACATAGGTAACCAAACGAAACAAATGGTGCTTTTCCACTGCAGGGTACGGCTCGGTATGACTGACTCATGAAGTACCACCTCCAGTTGAAGATCACTGATTGGGCAGAGAGAATCGTCACTAGATTTGCGACAAGAAACACCAAACCCGCTAGATTTACACTAGAGTATCATTCGTTAGCATGACTGTTTTAAACGAACGTCGCACGCAACTTGGAAAAAAAAAAGCCATATCGTGGTCAGTAGATGAAGTGGTAGCCGAGGAGTCAGCCTATAATCCCACCCACTTTGAAGCGTTACTAACGGCAGTGTAAAAGCAAAGTAAAGCGAGCCGAGTCGTACCACGCAGTATAGTAAAGCTTCTATGAAAAGCAATAGATATCGTGTACCTGTCTCCCCTCAAGCTCAATCTGGAAGTTCTTCGCCGATTCCTGCGTGACTCTCCCTCCAAAGTCTAGTTGGTAGACCTGCGTGGCTTCATTCCAAAGAGGCTGTTTGTTGGCCATAATGTAGACGAACCCCTGGCTGCCGAGGCCACGGTCCTCCTTCTCATTAGCCTTTCGGCATTTGATTTCGTCCAGCTCACAGCCTCCGGCCCGCAAGTTCCTTTTCGCTTTCCAGCTCTTTTTACCACTCTGACTCTGGTTCATTAGCTCATCACCACTGATGAAGAGCTCTGGCTCGCTCTCTGAGCTGTCCTGAAACTCGTTCGTGGTGGCCTTGCTTAGCTTTTTGGCTTTCAGCTGCTCTTTCTGGCCTTTAGGTTTCTTCTTGTCTCGTCCACCTAACCTCGGACTGGAGATAAGGGAGTTGAAGTCACCAAGGGCACGGCCCTCTTTTTTAGATTTGTTTCCTCCCTCTGCAATTGCTGGAACATTGGCTTCATCTGTCCGACTGTTGTCCAACCGCTTTCGGTTCTTCTTACCAAACTTGTCTGCTCTTTGAGGAACCGGGCTTTCGTTCAGTGAGAGCACCTCTTGAAAGCCTTCCCCAGCTTCAGCGATAGCTTCTTGGGGACTGACCACACTCTGGAGGTCTGGAGGCGGCGAAGGAAGAGGGGGTGGTTGAGGGGGAGGAGAAAGAACAGGCTTATCCAACATGTGGGAGGTCTTTGGCGGAAGGGAAGGGGCAGGACCTGGGGGGCTTGGCATGGGTGGACAGGGATTGTAAGAACCCCACGGATGGAGAGGAATGGGAGTCACTGGCAGACTAGAACAAGATGCTGTTCCTGGGTACATTGGTGGGAAGCAAGCAAGGTTGGGCAAATTTGGTGGATATCCAGGTGGCAAGACCACAGCCTGGTCTTGTTGGGAAAAGGGAAGTGGAGGAACTACCTCTTTGGGCGATGGGGGACGTGGAGAAGCTTGCACTGTCTGTAGCGGGGGACCACTGTAGGCTGCACTTGGTGGATAGGGCAGTGCAATCTGATAAGCTCCGGGCGATTGGAAAGTGGTAACATTAGGACTTGTTGGAGACTTAGGCGAGAGGACAAACGGAAGACGGGAAACATCCAGATGCTGCGCAGGGCTAAGCACGAGTGGGGGAGGTTTGTGGGATGCAGGAGGTCCAGAGGTGGGCAGAGTCGCCGTACGCTCTTGAGGAACCCAAATCTCTTCCGTAGAAGATGGATCCCATTGATATGGAGGTGGCCGTTTGACTGTCAAACTCACTACCTCGGTATTAAGAGCCATTTGCCTCAGAGATTGATTCAATGCCTCATCCTCTGTAAAGGCAGAGTTGATATAGTCAGCCCTGTCTCTGTTTCCGCCGCTACTGGTGCCATCCATACTGAGCAAATTATAGGAGGATTGGGAGAAGGCAGAGGCGAGGCACTGTTGGAGTGCACTATAACAGTGCTGTGAGGTGCACCACCCCCGGTTGGTGGGAAATCTTGCCTAATGATTGTCCCCCCAGCTATTCCATTACTTCCACTGCTGGCAGCCCCACTGCTGATACCACCATTACTACTGCACTGACTGCAAGTATACAGTGCTGTCGGTCCTCTTGGCTGGTACGAAGCAGACAAAGTATTGGCTTTAGCCTTGGAGGGAAGGGTCCTTTGGGGATCCAGCATCTGAGAAACCTTCAGCGCAGCTTCCCGACTGTTCCGCCTCAAGGTTGCATGAATCATGCTGCTGTCCAGTCTCTGGCCAGGGTTCCGCCCTGCTCCAACCGTATTGGCTGTGTCAGGGTAAGGTGGTGGGTCCCCACTTGGTATAGAGTACCTGGGCACAGTGAGACGGTTCAACGTGGCTGAGGCATAGGGCAGCTGCACCTTCTTCCCCTCTACAGCAGAGGAAGATGATGAGACCCTGAGGGTGGCAGAGCTTCCTGGGCCCTGCAACGTGTAAACATTCTGGTTGCAAACAAGTCGCATGCGGGGACGGCACACCTCTTCCACATTTCCACTGCTGTCAAATGTGGTGATGCGTTCGTAGCCCAGTGGGGTTGGGTACTGATTTGCTTGTGCACCAGGTGGATAGAGAGTCAAATCCCCTTTCTTTAGACAAACGTCCCCTGAGGATGGAGTGCTAGTGCTGCTTCCCGCTGCCCCAGAGGTGGAACTCGAAGAAGCAGCGGCTGAACCTGCAGCTGTTGCAGCTGCCACTGCAGCAGCAACTGTGCCAGGGTAAGGAGGGGGCGGGTTCATTTTGCTAATTTCAAGAGGGGCAGTAAAAACTACTGCATCACCCTCAGCCAGTTGTGGGGCAGAACGAGTAGTTTTGATTTTAAGCAGGAGCTCATGCTCCCCCCGCTCTGAACTGTGCTCTGCTGTAGGGGGAGCGAGTGGTATTGTACTCTGTGGTATCTGAAGTACTGGGCATGACGGTTGACCTGAGGGCAAAGTTGGGACAGGGATTTGGATCTGATGCTGCTGTTGCAACTGCTGCTGCATTTGCTGGTGCTGCAGCTGCAGTTGCATTTGCAGATGCTGCTGTTGGATTTGATGCTGAAGCTGTTGCTGCATTTGCTGCTGTTGCTGCATCTGTTGGATCTGCTGTTGCATGTGTTGCTGCTGCTGTTGCTGCATGTGCTGATGCTGCAGCAACTGTTGCTGCTGCAGCTGATATTGTTGAAGCTGTTGCTGTAGCTGCTGTTGTTGATAATGTTGTTGCAGCTGTTGTTGTTGTTGTTGTTGCTGCTGCTGTTGCTGCTGTGATTGCTGCTGCTGTTGTTGTTGGGATTGCACAACTAAAAGCCGACCAACGTCCATACCTCCAAAGATTACCTGGCCAGGACTAGAATACCTGGCAGGAACAGTATACTGTGCAGTGAGCACAGTGTCCTGCTGTCCTTGCTCAGACACCCCAGGTGGTGCCACAGTCGATGTTGGATTGGACAATACATCCAACTGGACGTTTTGATTGGCTAGTAGGGACTGGACAAGGCCAATGCTTTGGGTTGGGGACATGGCTTGGGCAGGGCTGTGTATGGGGGCAATAGGTATGTTGACAGTGCAAGGTGGATTATCATCAGTGATTCCTGATGCTCCTGTGGCAGGCAGGTCATCCTCATCCTCACTGAAGACATTTGGACTAAACATAGGTAGGTTAATGTATTCCACTGAGATCTTCCTCACCTCAGGGAGGTAGATGGTCATCTGTCTGGGCTGGAGGTGAAGCAGACTCGTCTTGTAGATAACTAGAAAGTATATATTAAATTAGAAAAAGTGGGATGTATAAATAAATGTAGCACAACAACATATCTTGTGGTTCGTATTAATGAAAAAACACAATACCTGCTCCAAGATTTGTTGGCAAAAATGCGGCAAGTCCCACAATTTTGAACTTTGTCCCCCATATGTTAGACGTAACTTGCGCGAGATAATTGTGCTAAAATGCAAGGAGGCAAATCTTAAGAGGGGAAAATTCTGTGTGCTAATACATATAGAACATTGTCTATAATTTAGCAGTAAAAATGCAGTACCTGTGTGATGTCATCTAAGGGAAACTCTCGGCGAGTCAGACTTGGAGAGCCAATGGAGGGCTTGCGAATGGGCAACCGTGGCGATCGGGATATTTCCTGTGTGGTGCGGGAGAGCTTGGGGGACTTACGGGGGTCAATATTTATCCTGTTGGTAAAGGGACACACTAAGTCTCTACAGAGAAGGTAGCAAATGAAGAAAAGAGTTCAAAGTGAGTTTGTAGCAGCATGCAGTCTGATCAGAGTTAAACAAAATGTGGATCCTCAGTGTAATTCTGAAGACAAGTTCCCAAACAAAAAAAAAAACATGCAGTACCTGGGAAGTTTGGGAGACTTGCTCCCTCTGGAGATCTTTGGTGATTTCTTTCCAACCCAATCATCATTGAGCTCAATGTCACTAGAATCTGAGCAATTGCAGCTGTCAATCATGGAGGGGATGAAGTTGTTGCCATAGACTTCATCTGTGATAAGGAAACAATTTGAGGAAACAAGGAACAAAATCAGAATGGCATTTCAGTCCAGTTGGCCAAAACCTACCACATGTACTTCATACACAAACCTACCCGTTTTCCCATCGGTTTTTGGGTCCATGATGACAAACTCAGGGCGAAGTTTGCTAATCCTACGGCCTTTCAGAATAGGAACAAGCCCCCCTAGATACTCCAGATACAAGGTGTAGCACGGACCGCCGACCTCAGGGTTGTCCTCGGTGCGCTTCATGGTGCAGTGCAAACGTTCATTACCTGATGTCGGATAACTAACAAAGTCTCGCATGTTGTTGGGATCTGGGATGGGAGGCTACAGGGAGGAAAAAGGTTGCCAGAAACAGACAGATGGGAAGCAATTGTTAAGGGTATTCTTTTTTTCAACACAACCAAGGTGCAGAAACACGGCAAAATGCGTAAAATGCAAGGGATCTCAAGTTTCTACCTTAACAGTGGGAGCAAAGGCAGAAGACACGTATGTGCTTAGGCGAGAGGGCATGCTGAGCTTGGCCACGTCTTTCTCTTCATGAACCGAACTGGCGATGGCCTGTTGGCAGAGCAGCTGCAAGCTGGCGACTCTGTGTTCGACACGAACGACGTACAACGCCGGGCCACAAGCTAGAAACAGACGGGAGTCTCGATGGCCCCAGCACAGCGTACTGATCGGCCTCTGAATACAGATGCAGAAACACATGGGATTAGGTTTCATCTGTGTGATTTAGCAGATGCTTTTATCCACTTACAAAAGAGGAACACAACCAAAAATAGTTATGGACCCTTTTCATATTTCTAAGGAAGCTGTAGATGAGTAAATTTAAACATATCATTTTTCCATTCCCATTTGCTCCAATAGTAAAAGAGAAAATCAATGATAGCGTTTTTATGATTTTCAAAAAGAGGGGAAAAGACTGTGGGATTTATTACGTTGGTCAGAAGAGAGAAAGAAAAAACAAAAACTCCCTCAGCTTTTTAATTAGAAACAGGTTTTCTACTTCGATATTTCAGATGTTACTCAATGAGTCTTGCCTTTTTTTTTGGTAATTATTTAATAAATGTACTAACAATTTCGGAGTGAAAATGCAGTGTGCAAATGCTTTATTACTGTCAGTAAAAAGGGTCCATTATATTATGGTTCGTGTGCGTTTAGAAGAGTAAACCCTCACCTGAGCAGGTGTTTCCAGTGAGTAAATGTTTTCACCATGAACATTGTAAAACTTAACAATGGCATTTCGGGTCACTTGGGAAAGGTCAGAGGTCATTATGAGTCTCTCCATCCCAGCAACAGCCAGCAAGTCGCCCTGAGAGCACCACTGCACGACCACATCTGACATACACACATCAAAGAGCACTTAATGCACAATTTTATTATCCATAAAAACATTTAAAGTGCCCCTTTTATGCTTTTTTGGATATGACATTTGAGTGTAACTGAGAATGTAAAAGGTCTGCAAAGATTCAAAGATGCAGGTAAATTGAGTTGTCGATAGATTCTGAAACGAGTCGTCAGTAACTCCAGTCTCACATATAACTAATTTGAGACCTCATTGGCTGAACAGCGTCTCTTTGCCCCGCCCTCAATCACTGTAGTCGTATCTGAGACTGGAAGTGGTCGGTTCGTTCGTGTCCAGAAGACGCTGTTTCCTGCTGATCCACTTTGATGAGATTGATACAGTAAAACTGATGCTGTTTAATCAAGAGCTGAGATTCAGATATGATAATGAGCGTTTGGTTTCTGACCAATCAGAGCAGAGCAGCTCTCAGAGGGGCGGGGTTTAGAGACCGAATCTTCGAACGAAGCGTTTCAGACAAAGAGCTGATGCTGCAGTGGATATGATGAGAAAATGAAAGTGTTTCTGATCTTGGATGGATGTGAACCTGCTCTAGGAGACTCAATTAGGAGCTTTAAAAATAGCATGATGGGGCACTTTAAATATATAAAAATAGCAAAGTAATAATGATCAATCACATTTTTATACATGGCATCAGTGTATTGATTCAGGAAATAATTAGTTAAGACCGTATTGATTTCCCCTCTGCTGTCTACTAACAGAATCGTTAGACAAGAAATCAATTTGCATTTGCACTGAAGACACAATTCTGTTCTCTTATACAACACAGATCGCTTCAGAGCAGCTTCACAGTAAGACACAGGAAAATGAACAGAATCAATAATGCAAATTCATCATGAAATATAAATTTGGCTGTAAAGTAAGAACCTTTGAGGCCAGTGCGTATTAACGTAGGTGAGAGGTCATCATAGTTGCTCATCAAACTGATGTCTCCTGACGTGAAGCAGACAGTCAACATCGGCTTCAGACTGTGCACTGGAAAGAAAAGGGGTGTTTTTGAGGTGGTTTCCTTTGTAATGTGTTGATTTTTATGTTCTCCGTTTGAGAAAACAATGATGTGTACAAATAAAAGCCATTGCAGATTATTAATAAAACTAAAATAACACTGCATTATTTACTAGTGTGAAAAACACTAGAACATTTTTGCATTAATGGTTTGTTTTGTATGCTGGTAATAAAAGCATGTCACGATTATAAATCTCTTCTCTTGACTGCACTTTATCAATCCCAACTTAAACATATTCATCCTGAAGTGAGCTGTAAAAATAGATTTTTTTGGTGTTAGGAAGACGATCCAGCGTTACCTTGCAGAGGTGTGTAATCATCCGAGTCCGTGTCGCTCTCGCTGCTGTCCTCCACGAGAAAGCTGGGATAATTCCACGCCATGCTGGCGATGCCCTCGGCCTCATGGAGCAGGATATGAGCCAACATCCGCCCATGACAGTCCATGACGATCACCTGCCCGTCCGCCGTGCCGAACAACACCTGAGGTACACAATAGCGGAGTTTAAAATCACGTTTAACCTTCTCACGGTCCCCTTTCTGAACTGAAGTGGCTGTAATTCATAAATGCTTTGGAATACAAACCTAAAGTTCTCTTTTAAAAGAAGACACTCAGCAGATTATGAAAAAGCAAAAAAAATTGAGTTTAAAGAAGTTTACCGTAGAGCAAATGTCCTGAACTAAACAATTGATTTATACGAACTATATATATATATATAATCTGGACTCTAAGAGTTTCAAATACACATTTTATTATTATATTTAATCTGGAAAAACAAGACAACATGAATGTTGAATTGAATTTATGAAAAATAAAATTATAGGGTCTTACTATTGTAAAAAAACAAAACAAACAGTAATAAATTCTTAAATTGTTAAAGTTTCATGAATACAATTGAGACACTCTGATAACAAAAATTCAGTTTAACCATTAAAACATTTGGGAGAAAATAAATATATTATAAAAATGTTAATACATTTCTGTTAAAGATTATTTTAATTAATCAGATATGGTTTGATGATTACTTTTGCATTCAACATAACCATTCAAATACAATCCAGAAATATTAAAATTGAAAACCGGAATTTGGGAAAAACAAACATGTATTTCATAAGGCCCTAAAAGTTTTATTTTTATTAACCATTTAATAAGTTACTGTTAAATTGTATGAGTTGCATAATTTCAACTGATTAGACATGCTTTTTAATTATTAAAACTTAATTAAACTATTAAAATGGGGGGAAAAAAAACAGAATATGGAAGAAAAAAAAAGAAACAGTTGTTAAAAAACAAGTTGTTGTTAAACTGCATGTTTGATGATTTTAATTGATTTGACATGGGTTTTTATTATCAAAACTGAACTAAACTGAACCCACAAGAATATTATATAGAAAACATGGAATTTGGGAAAAAAATAAAACATTTCACAGGGTCCCAGAAATGTAATTTCTGTTAACCTTTTAATAAATTGCTGTTAAATTGTACAAGTTTTCGTTATTTTAATTACACATGCTTTTTGATTATTAAAACTGAATTATACCATTAAAACAGAGTCCAGAAAAAGTGAAACTGAAAACAATATGGAAAAAAATTTCGTAGGGTCCTAAAAATGGTTAAACTTTTATGAATTAATTAAACAGCACAAGTTTTGTGGTTTTAATAAAACTTACACATGCTTTTGGATTCATTTTAATAGTAATATAACCATTAAAGATTCAAACCGAATCCAATTTGGGATTTTTGTGGATTTTTTCGTGCAGCCCCACGTCACTGACCAGGGAAGCGGCCGTTACCTGCTGGTCATCGGGGGTCCAAATCCCACAGGTGATCTGACTCTCCAGGTTGATTTCAGAGGACCAGTGGCGCTGACCGCTCACCGACCCCACCAGCACAAAACCGTCGCGGTAGGAGATCAGAGCCTGTGTGCCGTCATGTGACCACGTGAAGTCACTCACCTGCACAGGTACAGCCAATTAAACACCGCGTCTGTCGGCGAGAACGTGAACTGGAGCTTTAGGACGGTCTTAACCTCACCTGAGCTCCTCGGTCATTGACCAGCTCTACAGACCAGCGGCCCTCGTACTGGATCCAAACGAAGATCCCGCCGTCTGTGTCGCAGGTCGCCAGCTTCTGAAAGGGTTCGTTCCATCTCACCAACACCACCTGCAAGAGACACAGGAAACGCTTCTTAACCTTCATTCCCAAAGACACTATTACTTTTCCGATTGAAAATATTAGCAGTTTCATATGATTTAAAACTAGAACCAAGCTACGCTTCAGACGCAGGTAAAACACGTGGGTCTATATCGAGAGCAGAGATCAGTGACGCAGCGCTTCGCTGGATCAAGCGCCGTAACAAGATAAGACAAAAGATTTGTACAAATGCTGGGATTACAGCAGCAGGTGCTGAAGAAACCCAAAGCCGCTGAAAGAGTCGCCTGCTTTGACGACTCCTCACCGCGTGTCGAGACACGTGGCGTTCTTGACTTGCAACATACACATGTTTTTTGTGTAAGCGCCTCTGTTATGCTATTTTAAACGATGCGAATTGTGTTTTGAGTCTCTTACAACCTGTTCACATCCATCCATAATTTTCCTCATAATATCCACTGCCGCATCAGCTCTTTTTCGGTCTCTAAACCCCGCCTTTCTGAGAGCTGCTCTGCTGTGATTGGTTAGAAATCTAACGCTCATTCGTTAATCTGAATTTCAGCTCGATTCAGTACAATACGCACAGTAACGATTGCGTCGGTTTTGCCGTATCAATTTAAAACACAGTCTTCTTGACATGAACGGCACGAACCGAACTCTTGCAGTCTCAGATACGACTACAGGGATTGAGGGCGGGGCAAAGAGACGCCGTTTAACCAATGAAGAGCAGAGATGGCGTTATGCAAATTAGCTCCATTGTCAAGTAGGTCTGTAACAGAAAAAGAGACCGATGAATTGCTGATGCCCCATTTCATCTGTTCAGAATCGTTCTTACGTCCTCGTACTACATCCTTAACCATTGAATTTCAATTCTAAGACGTGTTATTGATAGAGGATGCATCGAATGCCGACTTGACAGTATTGAACCGTTAAGAAATGTTTCGATAGGTTGTGACATTTGTTTGTGATCTTATGTTGCATTTGTCAGTTGAGCAATCTCAATTCTCCCGGTCCCTGATGTAGAAAACGCAGAATCCACAGAATTAACGGCTCTGTTGTGCAGCGCTCTGACAAATCATTGTTTCATTTCATATTATCAAATTATACATTAATGTTTTATGCCTTCATTTAATTGCTAGAAAAATTTCTGAAAAACAGAGCAAAACCTTTCATAGGGCCCAAACAAAAACAAATAAAAATGTTGTTTTTATGAATTAAGCGAATTAGACATGCTTTTTGATTATTCAAATTTAATTTAACCATTAAAATGGAACCCAGAAACAGAAATTGGTAAAAATGAAATGGAATGAGAGAGAGAAAAAAAAAAAGAGATTGCATTTCACAGGGTCCTAAAATGTCATTTTTTTGCTAAACTTTTAATAAACTGTTGTTAATGAATTAGACATGCTTTTTATATTGTACCATTAAAATGGAGTCCAAAAATAATTTAAACGGGGGGAAAAAAAGAAGAATTAAAAGTGAAAAAACAGAATTTGGGAAAAAAAAAAAAAAAAAAATCCTTTTGAATTCGTTTGTTCACGGTATCCTGGCAGGACCGGATTCCATGAAAACACAGTTATTATAATAGAGAAGCAGCTTTTCCATTCACAGTCAGATCCATTACTACACTATACATGAAAGGGAATATTTGAAAACTTTTGGTTTTCCATCATACCAAGTGCTGTTGTGAACCAGACCGGACATCAAATGGCGACCCGACACAGAACCAGAACTCGCATTTAACGCAATATAGACCCGTTTACAGTCTGAACGAACAGCAGACTCCCTCTTAACCTCAGACGTGACCCATGATCTGCTTACATAAGGAGGACTTAACTTGTAAGAGGACAAAAAGCTGCGCGGAGAACACGAGAATCATCTTTGTGCCTTGTAATGAAAGGATATTAAATTTATTCGCTGTCAAAGTCGTTCCAAACAGTGTGTTCTTTCTTTAGCGGAACACGGGGAAGAGTTTTCTGACACTTTGATTTGTATTTTCGTCACCGCCTGCTTTCAATGAGCCGCACGAACAGAGAAAGCGCCGCGAATGATCCCATATTTCAAAAACATGAATAAAAGTTCACACACCGTGTGCTCTAAATGGGCTGCCAACTAAACCAGCCAACATTTCTTTCTTCCAAACTATTTTTAGCGCCATTTGGCCTCCCTTTACAGATGATGTATGAAAGCGTGTGTGCGAGTGAGAATCGGGACAGAGGCGGCGGCCGTCGGAAGCGGATGACGAGACGCGTTAAAGATGCAACAAGGTTAAAAATCCCAACAGAGAACGGATTCCATCTGGTTTATTTTTATACTCGTCTATTTTCTGCTCTCTTCATGTGTGACGGACACTTGCGCGATAAAAGACTTTGTTGTTACACAAACGTTTTGTAATCTTTTTGCACGTTTAGCAAACAGTAATAACCCTGTTTCTGGCCCACTTTAAAATAAGAGCCTGAATTTCGTTTCCTTTACAAACAGTAACGCAGAATATCATATTCCGGTTGAGACGAGAGGTCATCCCTCGTCACCTGACAGATCTCATTAACAGCTGTCAGGAGGGGAAATTATACAGCTGCCCATGATGGATGTCACACACCACTGCACATCTGTCCTGCGCTAGCCACGATCCAACCATCTGTTCATTAACGCCGGCCGCGAGTCGTTGTATCGTTCGCTCGATGCTGCTCATAATATACATACAACAGGCTTTAATTGGCATAAGTGTGTATTTTGCAAGACTCTTGAACCTTTTGACCGATGACTTTTACGATTTACATTCACGAATGTTAATTGATGAACACAGTCCCTTTTTGAAATTAATACATTAAAAAAAAATTGTTGGAATTAATACATTTAAAATGACTTCATTTGCTAGAATGCAATTTTAAAGGACATATGAAGTTTTGAAGACATTTAAACATTTCTAACCGAGCTAAACATAAGCAAAAATAAACTATACTCCTAAAATGGCTATTATACGAATAAAGTTTGATGACAAACTTCGATGTTCTGAAAGTTTAAAATAGCTTTGAAAAGCTTGCAGTTTTTACTCGAGCGAGTCAAAACAATGATACTAACATGATTAGCATGTTGCGAACATGATTTAACATGCTGCTAGCACGATTTAACATGATTTTAACAATATTACCATGTTGCTAACATGTTTTAACACATTGCTAGCATGATTAGCATTGTTATTAGCATGTTGCTACCATGTTTTAACACGTTGCTAACACGTTTTAACACACTGCTAACATATTACTAACGATTAACATGTTGCTAACACGTTTTAACATGTTACTAAATTGATTTAAAACAATGCTAGCATAAGTTAACATGTTACCATGCATTGACATGTTGCTAGCATGATTTAACACGTTGCTAACATGTTTGAACACACTGCTAACATATTACTAACGATTAACGTGTTGCTAACACGTTTTAACATGTTGCTAAATTGATTTAACAATGCTAGCATAAGCTAACATGTTACCATGCATTGACATGTTGCTAGCATGGTTTAACACATTGCTAACACGTTTTAACACACTGCTAACATATTACTAACGATTAACGTGTTGCTAACACGTTAACACACTGCTAACATAGTAACACACTGCTAACATGTTACCATGCGTTGACATGTTGCTAGCATGGTTTAACACGTTGCTAACACGTTTTAACACACTGCTAACATATTACTAACGATTAACGTGTTGCTAACACGTTAACACACTGCTAACATATTACTAACGATTAACGTGTTGCTAACACGTTTTAACACACTGCTAACATATTTCTAACGATTAACGTGTTGCTAACACGTTTTAACATGTTACTAAATTGATTTAAAACAATGCTAGCATAAGTTAACATGTTACCATGCATTGACATGTTGCTAGCATGATTTAACACGTTGCTAACATGTTTGAACACACTGCTAACATATTACTAACGATTAACGTGTTGCTAACACGTTTTAACATGTTGCTAAATTGATTTAACAATGCTAGCATAAGCTAACATGTTACCATGCATTGACATGTTGCTAGCATGGTTTAACACATTGCTAACACGTTTTAACACACTGCTAACATATTACTAACGATTAACGTGTTGCTAACACGTTAACACACTGCTAACATAGTAACACACTGCTAACATGTTACCATGCGTTGACATGTTGCTAGCATGGTTTAACACGTTGCTAACACGTTTTAACACACTGCTAACATATTACTAACGATTAACGTGTTGCTAACACGTTAACACACTGCTAACATATTACTAACGATTAACGTGTTGCTAACACGTTTTAACACACTGCTAACATATTTCTAACGATTAACGTGTTGCTAACACGTTTTAACATGTTACTAAATTGATTTAAAACAATGCTAGCATAAGCTAACATGTTACCATGCACTGACCTGTTGCTAGCATGGTTTAACGTGTTGTTAACATAATTTAACACGTTGCTAACCTATTCCTAACACGATAATCATGAATTAGCATGTGGTCCTACGATAGCAGTCAAGCTTTGCGAGTGATAACTCAACTTAAATAAAAAGTTTAGACCCCCCCCCCCCTCCTCCCTCAAGACAAGTCTATGGGATGTTTCATAGTTTTGTTCGTCCGTTTAACGAAAATCGCAAGTCCGATCAGTCTGAAAAGATACGCCATACCGAGTCAGAACTGTCCGAAGGTCCGACCCGAGCGAGATTGGCGACTGTGGCTTGAAAACTAATATCTAAAATGACCATTTAAAATTTAGAAGCTTAAACAGTCAAGCCAACATAACTAAAAATGCATTTTCCCTGATCTGGCCATGGGAAGCCTGCTCTGCATCCCACAAGCTCCTTGACTGCCTCATGCTTGTTATGTAATGGTTGTAATTCCTCACCTCACTGTTGTGGCCCCTCAGGTTGAAGTTGATGCGTTGCGGGGTGGTTCGGTCTCTCCTGCAGTGGCTGGAGGTGAACGTCACGCCCACGACGCCCCTGCCGTTCCCCGTGGCCAGCCAGCCTTCCTCATAGTAGCGCCTCCTGCACACGGGCTTCTCCTTCTCGCTCCGGGGCACGCGACCCTTCCAGGACAGGCACAGGATGTTGGAGTCGCTGCACAGGACGGGACCGTGCTCCACTGCCGCAAACATACCTGCACGAACGGATGAACGCAGATCCACAAAGTCACCCTGCTCACCGGCGGGTCCTTGGGGTCCAGGTGAGAGCGGCTTTCGGCCCTAATGCATCCGCAGAACTGCATAAAACTACTCACAAGGCACATGAATTATGTCATGCCGACAGGCGTAAACACACCAAGTGCCCTTCCGCAGAATATCGAGGACGGAGTCGGTAAGAATTCACCTGTGTGTCCGATTCTAAACAGCAAAGAGCCGAAAATATCCAAGTTCAAAGAAAACTTTCCCCTCCTTCAGGCTTGCAGCTTAACCTCATGATGTCATTACGCCCGATGCCCCGCTCGTGGTGACGTCATCGACGGATGAAACGCTCCTCTCCTCGTGCTCATTGCAGCAGCGCGCGCACGGGATTCTCCTGCGCGTCAGCTGCTCCAGCGCGGGAGTGCCAGCTCCGCCTGTGTCGTCATCGCATCAGAGGAGCCACCGGCCAATCAGCGTCGGGGATTCCTTTTAGAGGATAACGGCAGAAATATAAACACAATTAACGATTCTGATCGATCGTGAGCATTATATTGACAAACGCACGAGTCTCGAATGATGTCGAAGAGCAGCAGAAAACTCAAAACCCACATTTAAACACAAACGCGACACTTTCTTCGCATAGGAATAAATGGCGGTTAAATTTACCGTTTCACCTCAGCACTTTCAAAAATCCCTGATGAAACTACAGTCGACAAGAAGAATTAAAGAAAATTCAATGTTTAGAACACCATCCCTCATTCAGTGCTCTAGTTTACGCGCCAATCATCCTTAAAATGCTGCATTTTCATAAGATCCGACAATATTAACACCAATATTTTGAGAATTAAGTACGAATTAAACGATCCCGTTGAACATAAGCTCAAATGATTCCAATATGAGCTTAATTGTTCGATTAACAGCTGACACTACTCAGATATCCGTCTAGATAAAATATGTACTTGTATCCGGTTGATGGGTCTAATAAAACGCCTTTGCAAACGTCCTGTTGTGGAATAAAATCATGTTTGCTGCATTTCTGCGCCTCTGGCTTTTGTTAGCTCCGCGGCTACACTCACTTCACGCGCTCCCTCATTGTTTTTCCACTCTGAAATACAATAACAGGACGTGCTAGGAGAACGGAACCGGTCTGGAGATGAGAACGGAACCCACACGAACCCGTTGTGATCGTCACCTGTGAGTGTGGATGTCAGAAGAGAGTGTTTTTAGCGCTGCTGTCTCTGATTCCCTGATGCTGCCTGGGCCGCTGCGTCGGGTCACGTGACCGCCATATGATCGCATATGAATTTTCCCTTGTGCTTTTATTTTGATTTCATTTCCAGAAGGTGTGCAGGGGATGTGTATTTTTTAAAAAGACTAATACAATGGAAAAAATATCTTTAATAAAACCATCAAGCGAAATGTCTGATGTTTTATCATTTTATTATTTTGCAGATTTGTATTTCAATGAAAAGAATAAACAACAACAAATCATTCTACAATAAGGGATATTTTCAAAGCATAAAATTCGTGGCTCATAATGCGTTATTATACTCCAAAATGCTTTATTTCTATGTGTTTATCTGACATGGGCCAGCATAAAATAGAATTGAAACACTGAAAAACACTTTTAAAAATCCCGAAAAGCACAATATGACATTTTCGCTATACTTAGGTTATTTTTCTACAAGAACTACTTATTTAGGTGCACTAATTGCGATTGTAATTGAAATGTTCACGTATTAAACCTCATCCCACCTGAATTGTTGTTGCATTCGCTTCCATTAAAGGCGCCGTTTCCCCTCTTCTCTTCCGACGTCACTTCCGCTTCCTGTCGAGGTAGAAAACATGGCGGCCTCCATGGCGAGCGTAAGGACCGTTCGCGTCCTGTCAGAGATCATCAATAGACACTTCTTACCGGTACTGCAGACTCTTTCACGCGGTTTATCCATCTCTGTGTCTTTGTCACGACCTCCGGGTCGTTGTTTATTTCGCTGAATGTGTTTTAAACGTTATTTGTTTTGAATCGCAGGCCGCCGCAGCACCGCATCAAACACGGTCAGTTTCACACTTTCCTCCTTGGAAACTTAACAAATTGGGCCTGTTTGAAAAATGCATGCTTTTGTATAGAAGTGAAACCTCGTTTAGTGGTATAAATGCTTGTTTCTAGGCTGGCGCACTCGTCGTCGTCTCCTGTCGTGAGTATCTGCTCTAAAACTCATTAGTTCTGCTTAATATTACGGTGATTAAAATAGGCTGTGGATGTGTAAGCGTACGGGTTTGAATCGCAGGTCACAGAGGAGCCGGACACTCTCTATCAGAGGCTGTCAGTGCAGGTCAAAGGTCACGACAAGGCCGTTCTGGACAGCTATGAGTTTTTCGCCACTCTGGCAGCTCGAGAGCTCGGCCTCACCCTGGAGAAAGTGTGAGTGTCATTGAAATAGTCATGGAAATGCTGAACTGAAGGCTGAAAGTGTGTTTTGCTGCCGTCCAGATTCGAGCCACCCAAACACATGGATAAACTGACCCTGCTGAAGTCCATCCACATCTTCAAGAAGCACCGAGTGCAGTACGAGATGAGGACGCATTACAGGTGCATCGAGGTGAGACTTCTGTAGAGATTGTCACATGTTAAACCTTAGCAGAACTTGGTCCCAAGTTAAAAACACTGAAAAGGATTTTAGATCATGTATATTTCAGATATAAATAGAGCCTGCAGACATTCTATAATTTTTATATACCTATACTCAATTAAATATATATTAGTAAGTTATTTTATAAATTAAATGTGTATATAAAAATAGGTTATGGAGATAGATAGATAGACATAGAGATATGGATATATATATATATATATAATGAATATAAATGAAATATACAAATTATTAGATTTTTATAGTACACATTTATGAACTTATGAAAGTGTATTTTAATTTGTAAAAGTTAAATTATATGAAATGTTTATATTAATTATGATTTCATAGTATAAAGTAAGATTATAATAATTTATTCATAATTCTACATTTTAAAGTCTCTGGTCATTACAACATCTTTGACTTTCAGATTTCTAGAATAACGGGATCGAGCGCACGGGTTTATCTGGAGTATATTCAGCGTAATCTGCCTGAGGGCGTCGCCATGGAGGTCACCAAGGTAACGGGATAACGAAACCTTCAGCTGCGTAGACAGTCAGACTCGTTGATGGCGTTTTTAGCTTGATAAAGCCTGATTCCTACTATATAACAACGTTTGTTGTTCTCCACAGACTGCTGTGGAGAAGATCCCAGAGCACATCCAGAAACCCCTGTGGGACGACGGGAAACTGGAGCGATCCGGACAATGAGGAAGATCTAGTGCGTTTATAAGTGTCAATCTGAGATTTACAACCTGATTCTGGAATGAGACGCTGCATGTGAATATTAACCATCATATTGTATACCATAAGAAATGCATTTTTTAATGAGGTTGTGTATCTTTTCAGCTGTTATTTATTTTGTTAATGCTGTCAGGTCTGTCTCTGCGCTATAAAAAGAGATTGTATCTGGATATAGACGTCTGAAGTGTTCATTGTGCTTCTGTCACTTCACAATCACGTGTCGACAATTAAAAACAACGAGACTGGTTTGCAGAAACATCCTCTTTAATCAGGAGGAAAACTAATGACATCAGCATCTGAGGAGCACAAACTACAAATCTAGATCCGTTTACACTGAAAAATGAGTTTGAATGAATCTCAGTCCGGCTGAAGTGCGTTACTTACGGCTCCTCCGGTCCGTCTGCGTCTGCGCAGTCCAGCCGCACAAACCAAATGACTCATTCCTCTGAACCAGAGCGGTCACATGACTCACCGCTCGCTCGCGTCTCTCCCGTACAGAGATCGTGAACACAAAACAGCAAGATATGTCAAACACATCATCACAGGGAGGAAGAAACTCCCAACAAAATTAAAAAGAGAAACACTAAAACTGCATTCGTTTGAGAAACTCGTGCTTTTATGGCAGCTGGTCACTGTGAAAACGATTGCATCGAGGCAAAAGCCTCCAGAGAATCTTTGAAAATAATAACGCGAATCAGATTTTAATACTTAATTATGTTTTGTAATGCATTGGATTGTCTGATGAATAACAGTCAGTTATAATACTTCTCTATTCATTGTTTGCATTAAAAAGCATGAAGTGTAACAAGGAATCTGCATGTATATAAAATATGCAATATATTTATAATTGTAACCAAAGACTTCAAGTGTCCCCAATGATTTTTATGAAGAAATTATACAATTCTTTATTAACCACAGTTAATGTCAAGATTTACTAACGCATTACTAAAATCAAAAGCCATGTCTGTAAATATTAATGCACAGTGAATTAACATTTTATGACTTATTTATCATTTATTATAACTAATAATAAGCTGTAAAACACCATTTATCTTTCCTTTTTGTTACGGTTTACAATTAAAAAAAATGAACTGAGGGAAAAACATGCGGTGAGAATATATTTCTTGATTCGGGTTAATGCATTGACTAACGTAAACAAATGAAATCTTACTGTAGCGTTTCCATATTTTTAAGGGACCTGAAAAGTATTTTTAGTGCCGTAATACATGTGTAATATCACATGAACTAAGATAATAAATGCTGTTGTTCATTGAGTTAATCAAACCTTGCTGCCAATTATACTTACAACGTTTGAAAACGTAATAATATTCAACTATGATTAACAAATGATGGAGGAACCGCATTCACTGAAGCTCCTCACAGTGTGATTGACAGCTCAGCCACTCTATTTCAGAGAGAGAGAGAGAGAGAGAGAGAGAGAGAGAACACAAAGACAAACTCACCGTGATTATGAGGGGGCGGAGCATCAGATCGGCGGGGGCAGGGCAGGGGAGGAGAGGAGAGGAGGGACAGACGGGATCGTCCTGCCTCCTACGAGTCCGGATGCCTTCCAAAAGGGTGTCTAACCCCTTCAGGAGACAAGAAGAGTCAGTCCAGAGTGAAAGCAGCAGAACAGCCCCGTCAGAGGAATACACAGAACACGGCACACGGACGCTCGCTGCTCATCGCAACGGTCACGCGTGTAATTTCTGGACTGCGCTCATTTGGGGAATCAACCTACGGACAATTTACGGAAAGTTGACTCCGTGTATGCAATAAAAGAATGTTTATGTGAGCTCAACCTGCGCACTTTAACATTCAGCCTCAACCGATGCCGAACAAATAACCTTTAGATTGTGATATTATCTGCGAAATTGATCTGTACTCATTTTTAGTGCGACAGATTAAAAAAAAACAAAAAATAGTGTAATAAAGCGGATTAATCAGAATAATCAAATGTTCTCCGGCTCTCGCGTCAGAGATGGATTATTCGTCATGTTAAAGGCTTCACACAAGTCAAAAGTTTGGACGCACTGACTGGATTTATGTTCATCTGATCTAAGAGCATCTGCTGGACGGGATAGTTCAGCCAAAAATCGCTCCCTCACCTTCAACTTCTACACCTATACGAGTACGATCCCTTAAAAGTTTTGAAATTATTCCTGTTTTCCTAAACGCCATGACAGTTCGCAACTTACATGGCGAGAAAATCTACGTTTTAGATGTTGTTAAGCGTATAAAAAGGCAATAATCAAACATATTCATCGTGCAATGCACGAACTACAGCAGACCGCCGAGGAAAAGCATGAAGTGCTCGTCACACACGTTCCTTCTTTGAGATCGTTTAAAAGCAACCCAAGATGAATGTCCAGAGCTGAAGTGTTTTCATCCCCGCATTTGAATCACTTTACCGTTCTCCTAACACTCGCAATAGGAATAGATGAAACGAGTGTCTCCAAACTTTTGACCGTTTAGTGTTAACATCACTCCCGTGCACGACAGCGTGGCCCGCTGTGACGACACAAGCGTCCTTGTTTTATGCATCTGAACTTGTTTTAAGAGTAAGTCAAGTAAGCAGAAGGGTTTTTCTGTTGAATAACAATAGTAGTACATTTATTTCATGCACACATCCTTGGACATCCGGCCTGTGCTTGAATTTTCAGCCCTCTAGGCAACTTTAAAAGCCTCGCTCATGTAGTTTTACTCAATAATAGAACAGTCATCCATGTGCTTTATTATGCAATGATGTAAATATAGGAGTATTCATAATAAACACATTTCTGTGCTCATGTCAAATTGTCCATTTGGCTTCAGAAATGACCAGTACTTTTAAAATGCATTACATAAATGGACATTCAGCGTTTAGTTTAAATGAACAATAAAAAAAAAAAAAGAGAGGTCATTTTATCTTAACTTTATTGTTTTGCTCGTCAAAACTAAGTCAAAAGCTGTTATCTGTTCAATTTACATTCACAAATTCACATGACTTTATCAGTTACAATACGTGAATGTGCCATAATAACACTTGAAAACTCAACACAGAGGAGAGGGTTTTTATTTTTTACTTTTTCACTATTTTGAATCAAATACTTGCGAAACTGGCCTTAAAATAGAAAAAGCAAGGAAATATTTATTTAAAGAAGAAGTATAAATCGTAGCGCTACTCTACTGTCATGGATTTCAAACCAAAAAAAGGAACAGGAATACTTTTCAACAGCAATATTCTCACTTGACTTTAAGTAGCTGCACATTGATGATATTAAATCATTATTAATTCATGAGCACTACACATGAAGATGAACATATCGAGGGGTCAGTGATCTGCTTGGTAAATGCAATGTTTGAGACGTCCAAGGAGTACAGAAATATCAACGACATGCTGAGGAATGACGGCTGGCGCCATCGTCCCTTCTCGATCTCTAAAATCTCACTCGTTTTCTTGGAGTAAAGGAACAAGATTGTTTAAGGCTCACAGGAATAGCACCACGCAGACTACACAACACTTAGAGGAGTAAAAATACACTTAATTTAAATCAACTTAAGAACATGTTTCCTTCTCTTCCTCAGAGTGAGAGTGCTTGTTAAATGTTTTTCGGGAAGTAACATTAAAAAACAAACAAACAAAAAAAAAAAAAAGGTAGCGTGTTCGTTACAGTAAAAGGACCTGTTTGAGTCTGTTCGGACAGAAATGAGTCTGAGCGGTGGCCATTAACGCTACAGATTTCAACTAGGTCTGAGCTGCGTTAAAACTTCCGGCCACCAGGGGGCCCCGGCCAGCGCTGGCCCCTGCCTGGAGGCGGGTGGGGCAGAGGA
Organism: Opsariichthys bidens; assembly: GCA_037194245.1. Lineage (NCBI taxonomy): Eukaryota > Metazoa > Chordata > Actinopteri > Cypriniformes > Xenocyprididae > Opsariichthys > Opsariichthys bidens. The sequence continues at coordinate 22,697,612 of CM074287.1, forward strand.
GGGGCCGATCCGTTGTGGTAGCTGCATGAAAGGATAAAATCACACATTTGGATTGGCCTGCTGTGCTCAAGAGGGGCCGAAACTCGTCATTTTGCAAATGCGTTATTCAAAACAGAATTCAAATGTAAACAAGGGTGTGTCATGCACTAATTTAATTCAATGTGCTGAATTAGCCGTGGTCTGCACTGTCACGCCGAAGAGGCTCTTCGCATTGTGCGTTTGGGAAAGCGGGAAGCGGCTGAGTGCGTTCTTACCCTCTGGGGTGGAAAAAGCGAGGCGGGCCGGGTGGCATCATGCTCCGCCCTCTCGGGTGCGGGGGCCGCCCTCTGAAGGCCGGGTGCCCTGGTGGGGGTGGGGGAGGAGGCGGGCCGTGCCTGTAATGACAAACACACACGGGAATTTATCAGCGCTGTCGGGTGTAAACGGCGTCCCAAAACTGCGACTTTTCGGCGAATCGGTCACATGCGTCATTATATTATTAACCTTTCACCCAAAATCAAGTCCAGATGGAGTTAAACGGACAAGCGTTTTAAATCTAAGGCAGTAAGTGCATCAGGTCATAAAGTTTACAGTAGCTGCGTGTGGGCGCTCAGATTTTTCCGTCATTCGCCCAAAATCTTGTGTTATTAAAAACAAAGCGCTTCACGCAGGCTATGACGCGACGACAAATTCTAGAGAAAGACGCGTTCCTTGAGTAAATCAAACCCTGTACAGGTGCAATGCGGCACTTCATTCACAATAGAAGTGGGAGGAGTTATGAGGTTTGACTGACAGCTTGAGGAGCCAATGGAGTTGCGAGGTTTAGTTACAAGCTATTTTTAATACTTGCAAACAACATCTACGTCAGTGGTTCTTAACCTGGGTTCGATCGATCCCCAGGGGTTCGGCAGAGGTCAAGACACACACCCGATTCGTGATGACACGCCCCGCTTTTTCCTATTAAGAAGGGTTCGGTGAACCCGCATATGAGACTGGTGGGGTTCAGTACCTCCAACCAGGTTAAGAACCACGGATCTACGTAAAGGGTGATCAATAGTAATGATTTATGAATAGGAAAAAAAAAATGTTTAAATACGGAGTTCCGCTCCAGAGCGATGATGTGTTGGCACATATTACAGTTTATTCTATTTATTCATATATTGTTGATTTTTATTATATATTGTTCACGCATCAAATAAAAACAGAAATGAAGATTAAAATCAAGAAAGTGATGCCTTAAAAAAAGCACATAATTGGTTCAATGCAGTATATAAAAAAAAAAAAAAAAGACTTTGATTTCTCCAATATTTGAGGGAGTGGTGCAGACACCTGTGCATGTGTGGAGGAGGTCCTCTCATGTGCATGGGTGGAGGAGGCGGCGGCGGCGGCGGACCCAAGCTCATTCCCATCGGACCGCCTCGACCTCGACGGCCACGCATGTCAGGATATGGCCACGTCCTACCCATGCCTCTCCTGCAAAACACAGAGAAAAACAGCTTTTCTTAAACGAGTTCCTCAGTATGATTTGTCATGAACTGAGAGCGCTTCGACACGACCTCATGGGTCCAAATCCATTCGTGAACCCGTCGCGGCCTCTGCCTCTCATGTGACCCGGTGGTCTGAAGCCTTTCATCATCATCATCATCCCACGTCCGCCACGGATCCCGCGGCCCATCCGGCCACCTCTGCCGCGAAACTTCATTCCGCGACCCCTGCAAATAACCAGAACCAAACACGATATGTTATTTCAAAGCAGTAATGGAATCAATCACACAAACTTCATCAAATACGAGTCAATAACGGTGTAAAGTTAATCAATTATGAAGCAGATCTACAGTGTCATTATTCAACTCAATACGCGAATAAATGTTGCGTTTCCATCCCAAAATCGTCACTTCCTGGGAAATTGCCGCAAAATATCAATAATAAAAATGGAAGCTGCTTCAATTGGGCATTTTTTCCCCCTCCATCATAAATGAGAGCGTCTCAGAGCGTCAGACGAAACACAATAAACGCCGTCATGTGATCTTGCGTTCAGATGCTGCTGTTTGAACACAACGGAGGGAAACCAAATCATTCCGATGACAGACTTTGAATCAGACGTTTCAGAACCAGCAAACCAACATTTGAGATGCTGCGATGCCATTGGTCCGCTGGTTAGTCCAGTGATCCAATCACAGCGTCTGCTGAGGAATTCTTCGACAAATGTGTTTCCGTCATAATTCACGCACATCTTATCAGATATAAAAAAAACTCTCAATGGAGCTCAATGTTTTTATGTGGATTTTAAGAACTTGTGCGCATCCCTCTTTGATGTCCAAAAATTTGCGTTAAAAAAATAGATGGATGGAAACATGACTACGGTCAATGTTGCAAAATGTATCAATTACGAAACCGATTCCATTCAGTTTCAAGCAGAATGTGGTAATGTTGACGAGAATAACCAATGACAGTGGTAGCTTTGGTCATGTGACCCACCTGAACTTGCTGTCAGATGAAGGCTCCTCCTGCGAGGGCGTTTCTGTGGCCGCCGTCACCTCTGTCGTCGTCGTCGTCGTCTCCTCCACCTGCTCTGAGTCGGCATCCATCTGGAAAATACTGGTGCTCTTTAGTGCACGACAAGACCAGGTTTCAAACCTTCACCTCTGACCCAAATCCAGATTGGAAATGTACGAGCGCCAATGTCAAACGTGTGACGATTTTCCTTTGGCCTCTCGCCTAGGGAAGCACATGGACTCCACGCTGTTAAAGCATCACGACAGGCTTAACATGCCACCGCCTCCATCATCAAACGGCATGCTGGGATATAAGCAGCTGATTTGGGCCATGGGGATTTCAGGGCACGCAAGACGAGCCGTGTATTAATAGTGTGAACGCACACGGCCAACTGTAAAATGAAGCATCTCTAAGAAACAGTAGATGAATTTAACCCCGTATAACGGCAGATTTAGCGAATAGAAACTTGATGCGTGAGAAAACATCTCGAGACGCAAGATATTAATAAATAAATGATCATATTAACAGTTCATGGCTCCTTATAGACCATGAAATTTCACGAATATGAGGAGAAATATATTTATAAATAATGTATTTTTAATCAGGCTTCAATTTACACAACAGCCACGATGCCTGAATGGCTATGCAATAATAGTAGGGGGAGGGGCTTCTCATTGCAGAGAGCATTTATTGGACAATAATTTGCATACACCCCTGAGTGCACGATGATATCATCAACATCGCCGGTCTATTTTCAAACGGTGACATTTCTATGCACTATTTGGAATTTAAATGCTTGAAACGTTTTTTGTTAATGTATTTACTATGTCATTACACCTGAATATAGTGATTATTGTCAGTGAAAGTGTTAGTGACATGAATTTGATGATTTTAGCGGGATTCGCAAGCTCTTAATTCATTAATTTCCCACATTCAGAGATTTACTGGAGGCTTGAAAATAATTCCCCGCATCTGAACGAAATCATCAGCCGAGGACTTTAATAAACCAAGCGCTATCATATATCTACTGCTAAACGATCAGTCCAGCCGGAGTTCTTCGACAGAATGAACGAAGGCGAATGAGGGAATTAACGGCTCTCCGACATTAAACACACAAACGCTCTATTTCGAGCTCATAGCGTCTCTTCCGTGACTTACCTTATGAGATTGATTGCTCTTCTAAGACACGAGCCTTTAAAATATAAAGCGTTCTTCACTATACTCTTAAAAAACAAGCATCCGTAAATTAAATCGTGAAACCTCGCGCGTTCGCTCGGCTTTGAAATGGCGGCCCGCGCCGCACCGTCACATCGAACGCTGAATCTCTTTGTCGGAGCGTCATTGTACCGCGAGGCCCCGCCCGAGCCCAACAAAGGCGCGCTGTGATTGGCCAGCGCTCGTTTCGCAATTCTTACGTCACGATAGTCGCTGTTGTGCGTAAACAGCTTTTATTGCAATTTTTTTAATTGGCTAAAGCATTCATCTACTATTTTTTTTTTTTTAAATGTCTCCTGCTTGCAATCTATAAGAACTGTGTGGTATAATGTGTAAAAGCCCAGTCAAAAATTACAAATAATTATTTTAAGCCTGTGCAGATATTTTCTTTCTTTATTTATATATTTATTTTTCTTTTCTTTTTTTATTGTGTGTGAGCCCTTATTATAGTATATAAGAGTAAATTGAATGCCATTTTGATTAAATATTTTTGGTTTTCTTAATCTAAAAAAAAAAAAAATTAAAAACGCATTGCAAAAGCACGATTTCGCCTATATTTCAACGTTTCAGTTTCAAAATCTTCACATAACATAAAAAAAAAACAGTTTACATCAACACGAACTCGTTTATTCAGCCATTTTAAATTTGAACTTTAAAAGACACTCTTAATATTTGACAGCGACACTCCACTCAAGCTTCAGCAAGAAATATTTACATCAGAGTGGATAAACAAACAAAGAAACAAACAAACAGAAAAAATTAAACCTGTACAACAGCAGCCTAAAACCAAAATCAGCTGAACAATTTCCATCGGCGTCGAATGTTTGGTCTAAAAACGCGCGAAAAGTGATCTAAAAATGTTACAATACAAGCTTTTACTCACATTCATGTGTAATATTCCAAGAAGACTAACGTTAACATAACATCATAATATTGTGAAAACGTTCTCGGAACGTTTTCTCACACCGTTACGAGAACGTTCAAGTAAAACAACACTATTATGATCATATAGAACATTTTTGAACTCTTGATATGCTGATGTTGACAGAAATGTTCTCAAAGCAACATTATTGGAACGTCTTTGTGACGTTCTTTTACTTGATGAACGTTCTCTTAAAGGGACAGTGCACCCGAAAAAATGAATCGAACAGTTCCATAGGATTCTTCACATTCTTCAAAATATCTTCTTCCGTCTTCAGCAGAACAAAAACTCATTCAAGCTTTGAGGATGAATTCATTTTTGGTGCACTGTTCCTTTAAGAAAACGTTCGAGTAAAAAAAAAAAAACATACAAACATTAAACGTTGTGGGAAAGTTCCCTGTCAGCTGGATGATTCCACAATGAACTTTTGACATCTTCCCACTGCACAAAAGGTTCTTAACGCAAGAAACCCTGGATCTTTTCAGAGGAGTTCACTGACACTTTTGCGCCCTTCAGATCCGCGCGTGTTCTTCTTGCTGCTCGAGGATGCTGGAGAGTTCTTTGATGTACTGGATGGTGTATTTGAGGGTCTGGATCTTGGTGAGCGGCTGTCCTCTCCTGCTGTACACCGGCGGCAGGTAATCCCGGAGCTGATGCAGCGCCTCCGCCAGACTCCGCATGCGCAGCTTCTCGCGCTCACTGGCCTTCATCCTCCTCTTCACGCTCATCTTCACTTTGGGCTTTTGCTGCTCGCAGTGTTTGTACGCCGCGCATCCTCCGCTGCTGGAGCGCGCGTCCGGGGACGAGCACACGGAGTCGAACGACTCGGACTCCGGCGAGGACGCGCTGCAGTCGCCAAGCGTCCGGTCCTCTCTGCTCCAGTCCCACTGGGACAAAACTTTCGCCGTGAACACATCCACATCCACATCAATCTGCGCCATATCCTCGTTCAGCTTTTCCACCCGGCGTGGCAGAACCCCGCTTTTATACCCCAGAACTTTACGAGCGCGAGGTTCAAAGAGACGCGCGCCTGCGCACAAGACGGACGCGCGCTTGCCACCCGGGTGCGAATAAGGTGATGTTGGCGGATAATGAGTGAGTGAAAAGAAAATAATTAGATTCCCTTTTGTGGGAAATGACTCTTTAAGTCGACACGACGACAGTTAGCGGGTTGATGCGATCAGACGAGTCACGCAAACTTCAGATACTTTAATTAACATACTGCTTAATTGGGTAAAAGAGGCACTCTTCAAACATAAAACTTCAAACCTTTGCAGAATATTGATCTTGAGATGATTATGTCCTGTTTATATTGTGGAGGGGAAAAATATAAAATGTAAATATATTACAAACATTGTATATATATATATATATATATATATATATATATATATACACAATGTTTGTAATATATTTTCCAAATAAATATTACATTATAAACATTATATAATTTTTTATGTTTATAAAACACTATTATGCATTGTTTATATTGTGGATATATGTATCTATATATAGTTTTCCAAATATATAGTATAAACATTATATAATTTTGTATTTATTTTCTTTAAAATACTATATTATGTATGCTATATATATCCACTATAAGCCATACATAATATAGTATTTTAATATTATAAACGTATCATTATCTATTTTCTATGAAACACTGTATTGTGTATTGTTTATGTTGTGGAGAGAAAAAAAATATAATGTTTGTAATATATTTTCCAAATAAATATTACATTATAAATTACATTATATTTTTTTTAATGTTTATAAAACACTATTATGTATTGTTTATATTGTGGATATATGTGTCTATATATAGTTTTCCAAATATATAGTATAAACATTATATTATTTTTTATTTATTTTCTTTAAAATACTAAAATACTATATTATGTATAGCTATGTATATATATATATATATCCACTATAAGCCATATATAATACAGTATTTTAGTAATATTATAAACATATGATCTATTTTCTATGAAATACTGTATTGTGTATTATTTATATTGTGGAGAGAAAAAAAATATATATATATAACTTTTCCAAATATATTTTATATTATAAACATTACATTTGATATATTTTCTATAAAATTCTTGGCTTGATGGTAATGATTACAGTATCAGGGAATTATTTTATTATAAAAATGTTACCTATAAAAGCCAAATGAACTGATAACGATAAATGTCAATTATTATGAATTTAGAATTATTAGAAGAAAGTTTTTTTTTTTTTTTAAATTTCAGCACTCTTTAAAAGTAACGAGAGAGACTGAAGTTAAAAGGTATTAAAACAATCTTAAATGTTTCCTATACGAGTTGTTGAAGCATCACTAATAAAGTAGTTTAACACGCGTGAGCAGCAGGACGCAGCTGTCTGGGGAGGTGTGACACCTGTCACTCAAGATCAAGGCCCGACAGGAAGCGCCAGGCGTTTATGCCCTTATTAGGACCAGACTGTTACTTTTATCCTAATGTTATTTTGACAAGTTCTTTCCGCAGAAGAGGATGTTTTATTCTTCACCACAATCTTCGGAAAGTGCTCTACTCATCTCAGTTTAATTGAACATGAAAGCTAAAAATAATTCAAACACAAAAAAAGTGCATAAAAAACAAATTTATTCAACGTCACACATTATTCTCTCAAACAAACAGTCACATGACACGAGTCACAACGCTCACTTTGCGAATCTCATTTTCAGCCTCTCAGCCAGCGGTCGAGGACTGTCCACCGAAGCGTCCGAATCCTCGTCTTCAATCTTCCCATGATGCAGCAGGACGAGGTTTGCAGGTTTTTCCGGGGTTTTGGCAGGAACGCTCGTCTTCTGATCATCACGGGCGGATTTCTGGGGGATTTTGTGTCTCTGTGGTTCGGACGTGACCTTGACTTTGCTTCTCGGCCGCTGCGATCCGGGTCGGTTCTCGGCGTCACTGTCGTCACTGATCCGGCTCGTCTGACACACCGTTCCTCCGGCGGTCTTCGCTGCAGGTTTTTTGGCGGGATTCTGCTCGGGGTTTGTCGACGGCACTGATGGGATCGAACGGACGGATTCAGGGATCTTGGGATTTCGCACCATCATCCGCTCCTCGAGAGGACGAGTCGAGCTTTCCGCAGGTCTCGGGTCGGTCCTGTCGCTCTGGGACGGAGAGCTCGTGAACGAGTCCCAGTCTATACTGCTGAGATGCAGCTGACCAATCAGAGCAGACACCGACGGGGAATTCTGGGAAGGAGGAGAGCGCTGGGCTGGGATCTCAGGGGGCGGAGGGGAATCAGGCTGTGGTGGTTTCTGGGAAGATCCGCTGGATGAAACGGCATCTGGAGCCGCGTCCGTCTGCAGAGACATCCGAGCCAACAGATCCGACACGGCATCATGGGAGTCGGTCGGCTTCTCTTTCTTGGCTTTCGGCTTCTTTTCTGCGGCACAAACACACATCAGCTGGTCATCGGTTGCATTTAATCATTTTCAAGCTTCAACTTGAACTAAATGCAAATTAAAAATGTTGCCTCGGATATAGACAATACTAATACTGTATTTATTTATGACAGCAGAGTCTCATAACGGATTTATCGCTCAGAAACACACAACAGGACGTTTGGTCGAAATGTCCATTTCAGGCTGACTTTAAATTCAATTCTTCTTGCTTTTAACATCTATTTATGCTTTGAAAATATATTGTTTTTGTAACTTCAACACTGTTGGTATTTTTTACCACAGAAACTTTATTTTTTTGTCTCAAGTTCATTACAACGACACACAATTTTTTGCTTGAGGAACGACTCAAAATTAATATTGTGTCACAAATCTTGACCCGTGTTATTTTAGCATCATTAATACACTATTATGGCATTTTTCGGTTTTCATTTAAATCTTTAATAATGTTGCATTGAGTTTTTATTTCAGATTCCTTTTCATACTCCAACTTAAACTAAATGAAAATTAGAAATGTTGCCTAACTGAAATACAAAAAACGATTTAATTTTTATTCTATTCCTGTCAACATTGATTT
>CM074287.1:22711245-22772401 GCA_037194245.1 Opsariichthys bidens
CGCAGCCCAGGAAAATGGCCAGACCCACGAGCGTCTCTCTGGACAGCCCGAGATCAGCCTGAACGCGAGACATCTGATAGCAGTCCACCTGAGGATCCTGCGGGAACATCGAACACACATGAGCGCGTGCCCATTCACGCGGCTGCTGTTCGCACACTAAAACATGAGAGGAACCTTAGTGGTCGTGTTGAAGTTCCTGTAAACGGTCCGAGCGCCGTACAGGAAGGCATCGCCGTCATTGGTAATGCAGCCGTCCACCACGCCCTGAGAGTCCAGGAACGCACACATGGCCTCCGCTTCACCGGCCGCCGTCACCCACGGCACACCCAGACAGTCCAACATCTCCGCACACTGCGGAGAAAAGCCTTTCAAGATTTGGAGGAAGTGCCCCATCATGCTGTTTTTAAAGCTCCTAATTGAGTCTCCTAGAGCAGGTTCACATCCATCCAAGATCAGAAACACTTTCATTTTCTCATCATATCCACTGCAGCATCAGCTCTTTGTCTGAAACGCTTCGTTCGAAGATTCGGTCTCTAAACCCCGCCCCTCTGAGAGCTGCTCTGCTCTGATTGGTCAGAAACCAAACGCTCATTATCATATCTGAATCTCAGCTCTTGATTAAACAGCATCAGTTTTACTGTATCAATCTCATCAAAGTGGATCAGCAGGAAACAGCGTCTTCTGGACACGAACGAACCGACCACTTCCAGCCTCAGATACGACTACAGTGATTGAGGGCGGGGCAAAGAGACGCTGTTCAGCCAATGAGGAGCAGAGGCATGCATTATGCAAATTAGATGTAAGACTGGAATTACTCACGACTCGTTTCAGCAGTTCAGAATCGCTTCTTTCTTTTAGGAGACGGTTTTTTGCGTCGATTCTTTCTTTTTTTTGTTTGAAAAAGCATAATAGGGCACTTTAATCAGCTGAATAAAGGTCAATGACGTGACGGGTAATTTAATAATAATAATAAAAAACAAAGATATGGCATCCAGAGTATGTGAGGTTGTACAACTAGATCCCTTTTATTGAATCAAAATGGCTTTTATTATGTTTTGCTACATATAAAGATATTTTGAAGTGTCAAAAGGTCATTCGGTTTCACCGTCCAAAGGCCGATACAGCCATTTCCTTTGGGATTCAAATATCTTAAAATGTAATGTAAAGTATATATTTTTTGTTCTGGCATGATTTTATATAATCATATATTAACATAGTGCAAAATTGTGTTAAAATTAAACTGATATGAGAAAGAATGTCTGGAAAAATGCATTTCACTGATGTCATTCGGAATAAACAATATGAAGGGATCGTTTTGGATCAAGTCAAGCAGTCAATATCATGCGACAGGATGTGACATCATTTAGACGCCTGCGAAGATCCACATGGTCGGGAAGCAAAGTAACTAGCTCTCTCTTAACAATTTGAAAAAGTCATGTTTTCACTTGCTCATACGCACGTCCCGAAACATCAGGTCATTCGGTACGACTGCTATAAAACATGGAAAATGAAGTATTTGTACTAAATATAAAATGTTTGATTATCCTTTTGTTAGCTAGCTAGATATCCGCCTGTTTGCATTGTTTGAAAATATTGTCATTTGGTATCACCAAAAGTGTCATTCGGTAAAAAGCGAGACTTTCTCGTGACAAATTTTGTCCATCATGTAAAAAATGACAAAAGTGCCGTTAATTGATTATAAAACCAACATAATCTCATTGTTAACACGTAATACAACTTCAAAATGAATTATCTCTTTCACTTTTAAAAACCTTGTCCGTCAATGACCCATAAACACATGCGCACCTCTCTCAGAACGGCCTTGAATCGGCCTCTGTTGGTGTTTTTGGCGGCCGCTGGTTTCGGGACGCTCTCGGCCTTCGGTTTGCCGAATCTCATCTCGGTGCGTTTGCTCATGGTCTCGGCTTTGATCCTGGGAGCGTCTCCCTCCATCACGAACACCAGCTTCACACCCATCAGGGTGAGCGAGGACACGCGGAAGAACAGGTTCCTGTGCGGCACACACGACACGTCACTGACATCACGTGAGCGACTCTGAAATCAAACCGCTCAGACTTCAGACTCACCTGAGATGCGGCTTCGTGACTTTTCCCATCATGCCCTGCACATGCTGGGCCTCACAGACCCACAGGCTGAGATCCACGGCGAGGGTCTTTCCTGCCAGACTGTAGAGCGGGACACACTGCCGGACCGGATCCAGTATGGACCAGAGCTCAGAAACCCCCATCACCTTCAGACGAGACAAACAAATTAATAATAAAACATTACAATCTACGGCTCTGACATTATACATATATATATATATATATATTTTATTACAATTTATTATTTAGTATATCATACTCTAAAATTACTATTATTATCATATACAAATATAAATCATATATGTTGTTAGCATTAGGCATTTATATCCAGGGTTGGGGAGTAACGTAACACAAGTAACTTAGTTACGTATTTAAAATACAAAATTTGAGTAAGTGTATTTCATTACAGTTTCATTTTAAATGGGTGGTAATCAGATTACAGTTCCATCTGAAAAGTGTTTTAGATTACCAAAGTGATTACTTTGAGTTTTAATGTCATTTAAACAGCGATTGGTGATTCTCTGACTCTGTCCGTCTGAAAAAGACGAGTTCAGTTTCATGTTTTCCACTGTTTTCATGTTTTGTGAGTCATTTTATAATTGTAAAAAAGGTCACTGCAACTTTTTCTCACAATTTGTTTTTTTCCCCTCACAATTGTGAGTTTGCATTTCACAATTCTGACTTCTTTTTCTCAGAACTGCAAGATTTAAACTCACAATTACAAGTTATAAAGTCAGAATTGGAGATATAAACTTGCAATACTGACTTTTTCCTTGCAATTGTGAATTTAGTGTGAGTTTATATCTCATAATTTTGACTTTTCTCAATATTGTGAGTTTATTTCTCATAATTCTGACTTTATAACTCACAATTGAAACTTTATATCACGCAATTCTGAGAAAAGTCAGAATTGTGAGATAAAACTTGCAATGACCTTTTTTGTGTTTGTTTCACACTTATTAGTATTCCAAAATATTCTAAAGTATTTAGATGAAGTTACTAAACTCGAGTAATGTAACGAAATACGTTACAAATGACTTTTTAAAGCATGTATTTTGTAATCTGTAGTGAAATACATTTTAAAAGTAACCTGTTTATATGTATATATACGTATACAAGTATCGACTATGAACAAAATAACGTCAACTCTGACAACACAGCGCTAGTTTATGAGGAGAAATTGTAACTTACATATGTTGTATGTATCTCGATGTATAAAGGAGTGATGTTAATATGTTTAATCTGCTGTTTTGCAGATGGTTTTGTTGTGTAAAACCTCAGTTTGAATATTTGAACTCGCGCCCGCTGGAGAGCTCGAGCGTCTAGAATTACAGCAGCGCCTCTAGCGGTCAGGAGACAAAACACGCTTCACATTGTTTTAAAATATAACATTAGTTTACTTTTTTTTTAAGTAAAAAACACCTAAAACGTTCATACGAAAATCCCTTAATTAGATTAATTGCTTTAAAAATAAAAACTAAATAAAAGTGAATTGTCAGTGATTTATTCAGGATGTGACGTCTTCGGAGACCCGTATGTACGTGACGTGTCTCAATCCCGGAATTCAGCAGGAACTTTCGAGCTGCAGGCAAATTCATCAGAAACATCACATAACCAACACAATAAATGTGAGTAATACAGTAAATTAAGCTAGAATATGTGAAAGCATCATCGACGCGGACAGTAGTTCTGATCTTTAATGTTCCCTGTGTTAGATTCTCATGTCGTCGCTTCATCTGATCTTGATGTGTGTTACACTTCATACAATTAATCATGCGATGTCTTTTAAATACTGTTTTGTTATCATTATAAATCAGTATGTAATCTTTCAGCACTGTGGTATCTGAATTGCACTATAAAGTATATGCAGTTGCTACCAAAAATGAAAATTATATAAATACATTTTATTTATTTCTCCAGTACAGTAGTGTAATAGAAGTAAAAACACCGTCTATTTTGTTAATCGATGAAATTTGCCCGCATTATTTCAGCTGTTTTCTTTAAATAATCGTGTTTAACAGCAGCAGTCCTGTTGAAAAATACATCACCCATGATGCTGTACCATTAAAAAATCTCCATACGCTCTCAAAATACTGCATATTTTGCTATAAGCTTAAAATATACATTCTCTATAAATATAATTAATATTTTTAAATGATTCGTTTTACACAGTTTTTAATTCGATTATGCCATTCGCAATGCTTCATGGGATTGTAGTTTTTCCCCTCACGAAAGTCGTTAAGTTCAGAATCGTGTACCTTTTGTGTTTTTATCCGATTTTAAAATAGTTTGTTTCCCTTCATATCAAGGTTTGTAATGTTATGATTCACATCGTTGCTGATTGGCTTGTTTCGAGACTTAAAACGCTTAAAAGATTAAAAAAAAATACTTCCCGAACCAACGACGCCGAAAAAGTGGGCGGGCACTGATGACGCGTTTTTAACGGTAATCGATAACGTATCGTATTTTTTTTTCCAAATTATTATTATTATTATTTTTACATGCCTGTACATTTATAGCGCTATACTTAGTATCATTATATAACCGTTGCATCAAATTACAAAATAACTTAAAAATGACAGCTTTCTCTCTTCTGACTGCCATTATTAATCGATCTCTATTTTTTTTCTCACTTTTTAAAAGTTATGAAAACGCTTTTGGAGTGTTTCTTTTGCTATTTGTGTAAATGGAAACGCAAACATATATTTAATGAAGACTCATTCGCCGCCATAAAACTATGACGACTTCCGCTTCTGAGAAACCCGGAAATGTCTATTGTGCTACCATAAAATGAACATGCTTCTATAGCTGCTGTAATGAAGGTCATACACGAGTACAGTAAGCGTTGATGTTTTGCAGCGTCATGGTGACGGACGTACAGCTGGCCATATTCGCCAACATGTTGGGCGTGTCGCTCTTCCTGCTGGTGGTTCTGTATCACTATGTGGCCGTGAACAACCCCAAGAAACTGGAGTGAGGTGAGCAGACGCACAAACCATCGACACTCGATCATGTCTGATAATGATGAGGGTAATAACTGATGTTTCCTCCTGCAGGATGTGGAACGGCGAGAATCGGAGGACGACCCAGCCTGTAAATGTGCGTTTTGTATAAAAGTCATGGGAATAAATTGTCAGAGTGCGAGAGGCTTTGTGTCCGAGCGTTTTTCTCGACAAAAACAACAAAGTCCGCGCTTCTTTCGTAAATACACATTTATTGCTTTCTAACCACACTCGTTTATCGGTACTTCACAGTTCGGTCAGTAATAAGCACTACAGTTTTGCCACAAGATCATTTTTCAATTACAAAACGAAGCCACACATTTAAAAGGGTTCAACCTGTTGTTGTTTTAGTGTCGTTGTGGTTATTAAAACAGCCACCGCATTTCAGTGGACATGAAACACGAGCGGCTTCCGTCCGTCCGTGATCCACGAGAGCTTCTCAGGTCTGCAAAGATCTGTTGAGACGAAGATCTTTCGGTATTAATGGCGTCCAGCTCCGGCCGACCAATCAGAACACGGTGTGCTTATCAGAAGGCGGGGCTTCACAGAGACAGGAACTAAAGGGAGCGTTACTGACAGACTGGGAAGAGAGGAGCTGCACAATGAAGTCTTGTTACCTGTGTGTGTGTTTGTCTCCAGAGCCCTGATGACCACAGGAAGAGTTCTTCAGCAGAGTTTTAGTGGCCAGACGCAATGAACCGTCTTTCCCAGACACACCTAAAAACAATGATTGACAGATGAATAAATAAACCTTCCTCAAAAACAGTGATGGTCATATTTGAGACTCGTGGTTTTTAATAAACGATGTGTGGATTAGAAGTCCGTAAAGATTTCATAGCATCTGAGGAAGGAGGACGTTCGCACAATTGAACTAAAAACGACCAATCAGACGACAGGACTGCAGTAGATTGAGTGATTTGATCATGTTGAGCATTTCCAGGCTTATTAAATATGCTACAGTCGGCGTTACGGGGTGCATTTTGTGAGCGAGTGAGGGACTCTGACCCGCCAGGTGTTTCTTAATGCCGGGTTTGATCAGTTTCCACACCCTCATGCGGTGCGTCTCGTGGCCCGGGAGCGGGACGACAGCGGACTGAAGGTCCTTCCGCACCGGGATCCGGCTGGGCCGAGGCTGCAGCTCACACCTGAAACGGGAAAACACATTTACACGCTTCAGTCGCTCTTCCAAACGTGTGAATTCATCGGATCAAGAGTCTGGAGCACGAGCCCTTGTGAAGATGTCCTGCTAAATCATGGTCTACACACACACTCTCTACATTTAGAATCACATGATGACGTTCACCTGCTGTACTCTATAGACGTCAGGATGTCCAGAGATTCCCGCAGCGGTTCCTAGAAAACATTCCCAACAGCGTTTCAATCCATGAGCCATCTGTGTTTATGAACAGCTCTGGTAAATGTGTTTCTACCTGTGCTGTGAACGCCGTCCTCTGATAGGACGCCTGAGAGTGGGCGGGGCCTGGGCGGCCAGCCTTGCCCCGCCCACCACGGATCTCTTTAGTCTGGCCGGCCGGGCGGAACTCCGGGCAGCTGTTGCCTAGGCAACAACACAGACAGGGTTATCTCATTAAAAACCATTCACGGTAACTATGGTAACAGTGGAAGAGCTGGTAACCATAGCAACACAGCCAGCTCTTGTGAGCCACATTCACAGAGATTTTATCATATACTATTTATTTATATATATATATATAATTATAAATATAAATTGTATTTCGTGTGTAACTGCATGATGCTGCCTGGGACTGGACAGACTGAGCCACAGACGAGAAGGAATGATAAAGAAAGGCCAAAGGTCACAGAAGCAGTTCAAACAGAAGGACGTTTATTAGAGAGAAGATGAACCGCTCGAATACTTCTATCAGCTCACGGAGCACACAGTACAAGATACACTTAATTAATGAGCACACCATCATGTGGTTTACAGATTATTGCATCGTTTTAGCGCGATGAGCCACCGTTGTACATTCAGAGACGGACGTGAAGAACAAACCATCAGGTCCACAATGAGAGCACAGCTTCAGGATGAGGAGAGATGTAGAGAGAACAGGAAATAACATCACATGACATCATCACAGCAGAGACGAGACACGACAGCGAGCGTCAGATCTGTCCCGCGACATTAACACACACGCTTCTGCTGAGGGGGTTAATGAGAGTCGACCCGCTTCTGAACCGCCGGGCTGCGAGTTTCTACGGGTGTGCTTAACATCTGACGTGTGCTGAAGGAATTCTGGGATTCCAGACAGCTGCGTCTATGCATTACAGACCACATCTGCAATGCCCCACACACACTCTCTCTCTCTCACTCACACACTCACTCTCTCGCTCGCTCACACACACACTCTCTTTCTCACACACACACTCACTCGCTCGCACTCACTCTCTCGCTCGCAAACACACTCTCTCTCGCTCACAAACACATTCACTCTCACACACACACACACACACACTCTCACAAACACACACATGTGAATCTCACAAAAAAATTGCAGGTCATATTTCATTGCAAAAATAAGAATAAAATTTAAAAAAAAATCCATATATAGCAAAGCCGTTTTAAGGACCATCAAGATTTTTGTCCCCATTAAGATTACAAACATCTTTATGGAAGTTTGTTTCTGCCACTAAATAAAAAATAAAGAAGGTAACGGACTTCTTTTCTCAGAACTGCAAGATATAAAGTCACAATTATACCTTTTCTATTTTTTCTTCAGTTGTGGAAACAAACTCCCATGGATCCTTTTACTGTTTGGACACGTTTTAAAAAATTAAAATCAACATTTTAAAGTTAGTACAACAAACAAACAATACTACAATGTATACCTTGCAATTTAATATAAATCACAATATATAATTATCTTTCATTACAGTAAGGAGAATTCAGAGGAAAATTTGCCTTATTTTCATGAAAATAATAATCGAATAATAATAAAAAAAAAAAATGTACCGGACCTAAAATAAATAAACAAGAAAAACAAATGATTTAAAAAAAAAAAATCTAATGTATTATTTTTGAAATTATGAGTTTTTGTGAGATTCACCCGCATACAGTGAGAATGATGATACAGCAGAAGACAGTCAGAGTAAAGGCATTAAAGATGAAGTCCAGCGGTCACATGATCAATACAAGCAAACACAACAGATCAAATCAGATATGAAACTGTGGGAGAGAGTAGAAAACACACACATACACACACACACAACAATACATTCACGGACTCATTCTGACCATTTATTCACAAGAAAGAATAAAAGTGCCGCGTGACCATATAAGGATTTGAAAGGACGATGTCGTGTTAGTGCCGGTTATGCACAAACTAAAAAGGTGTTATTAACATTTTGGGGTGAAATACGCAGTGTTCGCAGGAGATTCAGTCATAATCGTGTGCAGTTTGAGCTCATATTCCACTCAAACATGAACGTAGAATGTAAGGCCTCAATATCACTAGATTTAGTTTAATAAATAAAATCTCATTTTCTTAAATGAACGTGTCAAATCATTTTATCAGTTGCTACATGGGAACCTCTGTGGGTGTACAATACTCTCTCTCACACACACACACACACACACACACAGTGAGGGCCCGTCACTCTGGCGCGGGCCCTGGGGCCGTCCTGCTGTCGCTGAGGTAGGCCTGCAGGGGGGGCAGTTTGGAGAGCAGGCTGGGGCGGGGCATGACCTGCAGGGAGGGCAGAATCTGAGCCAGGCTGGACGGCTGGAGCGAGTACAGACCTGCCATACTGATGGAGCAGGGGCCCGGGGCCTCGCCCACCCCTCCTGAGGACGAGGAGGACGGGGATGAGGAGGAAGAGGAGGAGGAGGAGGAGGAGGGCGAGAGAGGGGTGCGAGCGGTGCCTGGCTGGCGGAGGGAAAGCCGCTGGTGCTGATGATGCGGACGCCTCTTCTCCTGAGCTTTACAGTCTGCAGCGACACAGAACACACACACGCTTACAGACATGAGCAGATCTCTATTCATACTTATTATTTATCATTATTATTATGTTGGCTTGACAAAACTAACATATAACTGAATTATGAACAGTCATTTTAAATGGTAGTTTTCAAGTTACAACCACCAAACTGGGGTCAGATTCTTCAGACTGTTCTGACTCGGTATCGGACTGTCAAACGATCAAAACGACTTCTTTTCTACAATAACTCAGTGTTTCAGCTGTCAATCACTCGCAAAGCTTACAGACTATCTTAAGAAATGCTAAAACATGCTAGCAACATGCTAATTCATGCTAGCAATGTGCTAATCATGCTAACATGCTAATTGATGTTAACAATATGCTAAGTAAATTAACAGCATGCTAGTTCATGTTAGCAATGTGTTAATTATGCTAACAATTTGATAGTAATGCTAACAACATGTTAATTCATGCAAGCAATGAGCTAACAACAGACTAAATTGTGTTAGCAACATGCTAATGATGCTAACACGCTAATTGATGTTAACAATATGCTAATTAAATTAATAGCATGCTAGTTCATGTTAGCAATGTGTTAATTATGCTAACAATTTGATAGTAATGCTAACAACATGTTAATTCATACAAGCAATGAGCTAACAACAGACTAAATTGTGTTAGCAACATGCTAATGATGCTAACACGCTAATTGATGTTAACAATATGCTAATTAAATTAATAGCATGCTAGTTCATGTTAGCAATGTGTTAATTATGCTAACAACATGCTAATTTATGCAAACAATTCAATAGTAATGCTAACATGTTAATTCATGCTAACAATGAGCTAACAACAGACTAAATTGTGCTAGCAACATGCTAATTGATGCTAACACTCTGCTAATGAAATGAACAGCATGCTAGTTCATGTTAGCAATGTGTTAATTATGCTAACAACATGCTAATTTATGCTAACAATTCGATAGTAATGCTAACAACATGTTAATTCATGCTAGCAATGAGCTAAAAACAGACTAATTTGTCCTAGCAACATGCTAATGATGCTAAAATGCTAATTGATGCTAACACTCTGCTAATTAAATGAACAGCATGCTAGTTCATGTTAGCAATGTGTTAATTATGCTAACAATTTGATAGTAATGCTAACAACATGTTAATTCATGCAAGCAATGAGCTAACAACAGACTAATTTGTGCTAGCAACATGCTAATGATGCTAACATGCTAATTGATGTTAACACTGTGCTAATTAAATGAACAGCATGCTAGTTCATGTTAGCAATGTGTTAATTATGCTAACAACATGCTAATTTAGGCTAAAAAGTTGATAGTAATGTTAACAACATGTTAATTCATGCTAGCAATGAGCTAACAACAGACTAAATTGTGCTAGCAACATGCTAATGATGCTAACATGCTAATTGACGCTAACACTGTGCTAATTAAATGAACAGCATGCTAGTACATGTTAGCAATGTATTAATTATGCTAACAACATGCTAATTTATGCTAACAACTTGATAGTAATGCTAACAACATGTTAATTCATGCTTGCAATGAGCTAACAACAGACTAAATTGTGCTAGCAACATGCTAATGATGCTAACACGCTAATTGATGCTAACACTCTGCTAATTAAATGAACAGCATGCTAGTTCATGCTAGCAATGTATTAATTATGCTAACAACATGCTAATTTATGCTAAAAATTTGATAGTAATGCTAACAACATGTTAATTCATGCTAGCAATGAGCTAACAACAGACTAAATTGTGCTAGCAACATGCTAATGATGCTAACATGCTAATTGATGCTAACACTCTGCTAATTAAATGAACAGCATGCTAGTTCATGTTAGCAATGTGTTAATTGTGCTAGCAACATGCTAATGATGCTAACATGCTAATTGATGCTAACACTCTGCTAATTAAATGAACAGCATGCTAGCTCATGCTAGCAATGAGCTAATTATGCTAACACCATGTTAAAACTTGCTAGCAAAGTACTAATAGCAACATGTTTGTAATGTGTTAAATCATGTTAGAAACATGCCAATCAATGCTAGCAACATGCTAAACCAAACCTTGCCAATTCATGCTAACAACGTGCTAAAACATGCTAGCAACATGGTAATTCATGTAAGGATCGTGTCAGGCAATATTCTTTCTTTTTTTCCCTTTTTTAAAACAATAACAATAAAATGACAAAAGCACAAAATGAAATGGCTAATTATTAAACTAAACTGTAATCATTTGAACTAAAAATGTATACGAATGAATATAAATAAAACTACAGTTTCAGAAAAAAAAACACTAAAGGAAAGAAGGAAAAAGAAGGGGGGAAATAATAATAATAATAATAATTGGTTACATTAAAATAGCGCTTTTCTCGCCACTTGAGGCGTTTTACACACGAATCTCCTCAACCACCACCCGTGCGGAGCACCACCACACCAGCTGATTGGTGGAGAGGAGACAGGAGCCAATCAGTATTTGTGGGGATTATTAGGAGGCCAATGGGCAAGGTCGATTTTTAATGGCCACAGAGATAGTAGAGAGTCCCCATCACTACACTGGGGCGTTATGACCACAGGGTGAGCGCCCCCTACTGGCCTCACTAACACCTCTTCCTGCAGCAACCTGGTATTCCCAGGAGCTCTCCCATCCCGGTACTGACCAGACTCAACCCTGCTTAGCTTCAGCGGGTGACCCGTCTCGGGCTACAGGGTGAAAGCTGCCGGCAATAACAAGGAGAAGAGGAAGGAGAAGGAAAGGGAGGGAAAAAGGGAAAATCTGTTCAAGAATCCGTTCAGCAATGCAGAGAGTAAGCGAACAGGAGAGATACTGTTGAGATACTGTGCGTTTAAAACCACGTCAGAAACACCGCCGATAAAAAAAAGAGAGAAAAAAGCGAGTTTAATATTCATTCATTCAAAAAATTGTTAATTGAATTAATGCTGAAATATAGGGAAGTTTGTTTCCGCAATTCTGAGGAAAAAAAGTTACAATTGTGCGATAAAAAGGTTGCAATTGTAATTTTTATTCGGTGGCAGAAACAAGCTTCTATAGAAATAAAGTGAAATAAATAAAATAGATGAAAAACTTGAATGGGAAATGAAAAACAACTAATAAAAATACTAAAACTGAAATAAAAATAGAGCTATTCAAAAAATGAACAAAACTCAAACTGACTCGATCTGAAAAATAACGTCACTGTTGTCTTCTGTAGAGCTGCTGAAATCCAGTTTGTATGAAATAATGGATGACTTTTGCAGCATTAACACTGTTTATTACTTGAATACAATCTGAACGGTTTGAAATGCTACAGAAATAAAGAAGACGACTAAAAAACAAATCACACATGTGGACATACAGTGTGTGTTTGGAGCAGAATCAATGCATCACAATCTCACGGCGATCTGACCTCTGACCGGCCCCAGGCTCCTGTGAGGCGGCCGGTGCGCGCCGGGGCCGTGAGCGCAGGCGGGGCTGCCGAAGGTGAAGCTGGGAGAGCTCTTGAGCTGAGGAGACGTCTGCCGGCTTCCCTGAACGTTTGCCATGCTGCGCGTCCGGTTGAGGGAGTTTTCCGAGGCAGAGGTGCTCAGGCTTCTGAGAAAACCAATACAACAAAATCACAAAAACCAATGCATTAATAAATATAACAGAATAGAAGAATAAGGTGAAAACGAATGAATGTTGGATAAACACACATCGAAAAAAGAAAAAATCTACATGCTGTAATGATGCAGAAAAAAGAGTGTTATTTTAGTCCTACTGAGATAATTGCTCCATTTAGTTAAAGGAGCGCCATGTGTAGAATTCAGAAAGCCTTGTTATTAGCGACACCGGTGGCCGTTAAGTGAACTGCGGCGCACTCGTGACGCGATTGCAGGTTCTTTTTCGCTCTTTGCTCAGAAGCAAGGTTGCAGTTAACGTGCTTTCCTCGCAATAACAAAACGAACACAGCAAAAACGCCAGCGGTGAGAAAACTGAAGTAATGAAAAAGTTGAAAAAGTCTCACGCGGGTTTGGGCGGACTGCTGCTTTTCGTGTTGGCGTTCCTGCGGTTGTCGGACACGAGGCCCTTGCTGTTCCGCACGTGTTTGAGGATGGACGCGCGCAGGTTCGGCAGGCTGCTGTGTTCGGACAGGACCAGCCGCGGCCACGGGTTGCACTCCGCCATGTCCAGCGCTGCTATGGCGACCGCTCGCCCCACCTGTTCGTACACCTCGGGCGTGTATTTGGGCGGGAAGGTGGGCGGCGGAGGGGGCGTGGCTCGTCCGTTATCGTGACAGGCGGGCGGGATGGTGTTCACCGACCGCCCCGTGTTGTAGTTGCACTCCAGTGTGTAGCTAAAGACAGGAAACACACACGTCGGTTCAAACACGCTCCACGGCGGGTTGATGTTGGAGTTTGATTCTGGGTCTGTACCTGTGGATCAGGCCGATGGTTTTGTGAATGGCCACACGTCCACTGCCCTCTTTCGACTGGCCGTCGCGTTTGTCGCGAGCGTACATGTTCTTCTCTGAGAAATTACAGCCCAGGAAATCAAAGTGGGCGCAGTTTAGTGAGATCAGCTTCGGGTACAGCATGTTCTCCACCTGGAAAACAGAAAAATGTTGAAAATGACAACTTAAAATAACTGATTATGTTTCGAACGTCGATCGCGCACCTGCTGACTCTCGTCCGACAGGTTGTTGCCGTACATGAAGCATCCTCTCTTGGAGGCGTGGCCGTGCAGGTCTATATAATACGCCACTCCGCTTTCCTGGGGCGGGATCTGCTCGGAGGGGGCGGGGTTTGACACAACCGGCGCTTCGCCTCTGCTGGGCGTCGACTCGTTCTCGTCGCAGGGCCCCGCCTCCCTCTCGACCCCGCCTTTCTCCCAGCTCTCCTCCAGCTGCATCGGGATCTCTGAGAGGTCAAGGGTCGGCTCCGCCTCGTTGCGGTGGTTGAGACAGCGCTCGAGCTCAGTGGGCGTGGTCACGGGAAGGGTGGTGTTCGATTGGTTGGAGGTTTTAAGGGCGGAGGGAGCATTGCTGCCAAGGCGATTGTGCACGTGGTGGTAGAGCAGGAGAGATTTGGCGCCGTAGATGGAGGGGTGCAGATCTGGACTGGGGTTCACATACTGTCTGTTGAGATTCACGCCGCGAGAGTCCGTCCTGCAAACACACGCTCACATGCTTTCAAATCAGCGATTACATTTCAAACACTTAAAATAACTTGAACATTTATGATTGTCACTTTCTAAATGTAATTGTATTAACAACTGTGTTTTTATATGGCTAGAAAAATGCCAGATTTGCACTCATTGTCAGCAATCAATAAGCACAAGTGACCTCTGACCTGTAGTGACCTCTGACGACCCCGTCGGGGTTCAGCATGGGAATGAGTTTGAAGACAAAGATCCTGCGGAGCGCCTGAGCGCGCGGATCATCCTGACTCAAGATGAAGTTCAGGAACCCATTAAAAACGAAACTAGACGGCGTCTCCCCGGGG
The DNA here is from genome assembly GCA_037194245.1 of Opsariichthys bidens. NCBI lineage: Eukaryota > Metazoa > Chordata > Actinopteri > Cypriniformes > Xenocyprididae > Opsariichthys > Opsariichthys bidens. The sequence goes on from CM074287.1 coordinate 22,725,805, forward strand.
TGAACCCTGCTGCTCAGGAAAAACACCTGCGCACACGAGAGCAGAACATGACGGACGGAAGCGTAACGGCAGGCGGGTGTGTTCGGGTCAAGCCGCGTCTCATACCCGTTTGCCGGTGAAGCAGTGCGGCCGCGGGGTGCTCAGGTCCGGGAACAGTCTGTCCAGCCGCGGCTCTCTCTCCTCCAGCAGACCGTGACAGGACGACACCGTGATCAGGTCCACCCGGTGGCCGTCCAGAGAGTGACACAACAGCTCACGGTGGAAGTATACGCTCTCCACTGGACTGTGACCGGAGAACATCACGGCAAAATGCAGTTACAGGGAGAAAGTGAGGCTTGCGTTATATATATGAATAATATATCAAAAGAGAAAAAATGCAAAATGGGAAAAAAAGATTCAGTTTGCTTAACATTTAAAAAATGAAAATAATGCAAAACGTGCCACAAAATATTGTAGATTTAAAATAAAAAAATTAAAATGAGGAAAAATGTGTAATAAATTATTTTGCTTAATATTTAAAAAATGTGCACTTATATAATTTATATTTAATATTTAAAAAATGAAAATTACACAAAATGTGAGATTAAAATGTTTAATATTTTAAAAATGAAAATAATGCAAAACGTGCGATAAAATATTTACTGTTTAATACTTAATGAAAATAATTAAAAATGTGCAATGAAATATTTAACGTTTACTATTATTAAAAATGAAAATTATGCAAAATGTGCAATAAAGAGAGAGAGTGTGTGTGTGTGTGTGTGTGTGTGTGAATGTGTGTGAGAGTGTGTGTGTGTGAGTGTGTGTGAGAGAGTGTGTGTGTGTGAGTGAGTGTGTGTGTGAGAGTGAGTGTGTGTGTGAGAGTGAGTGTGTGTGTGAGAGTGAGTGTGTGTGAGAGTGTGTGTGTGTGAGAGTGTGTGTGTGTGAGAGTGTGTGTGTGAGTGAGTGTGAGAGAGTGTGTGTGTGAGAGTGAGTGTGAGAGAGTGTGTGTGAGAGAGTGTGTGTGTATGAGAGAGTGTGTGTGTGAGTGTGTGTGAGAGAGTGTGTGTGTGAGTGTGTGTGTGTGTGTGTGTGTGAGTGTGTGTGAGAGAGTGTGTGTGTGAGTGTGTGAGTGTGTGAGTGTGTGTGTGTGTGGGGTGGGGGGGGGGGGGTACCTGCAGGGCCCCAGTGTGTGTGAGGAGCTCAGGAACTTCTGGTCGAGCTGCAGCATCATGTCCTGACACTCCGTGTAAGAGAACGGATAACAGAAGGAGAAGTACGTGGTGACGCCTCGGACATCCAGCAGACGATGAACAAAAGACAGGATGAACTGACTGTCTGACATCTGCACACACACACACACACACACACACTGTGTGAGCTATACGTGTTCGGGAGTTATTTATGACTCGATAAAAATAGCAGATTATTTTACTACATGAACCAGAAATAACACAATATGTCAGAGCTATTTTTATCAAGACAGATGAAACAGAAGAAGTTATTTCTGGTGTAATACCACAAACGTGGGTCTGTCTCGAACCCTCTCCCAGCGCGTTTTAACGGGCAGCGCGCGGACGAACGGAGCCATGCCCTGAGAGTAAAGCTTGCTCTGTTTGTTCATGTTCATCATGTTGAGCTTCAGCAGTCTGCCCGGCAACATCCCTCGCACGCTGAAGTAGAACCACGACCTGTGGAGACACCAAACACAGCCTGATCTCAGAACAGACTCCAGGAAAACTCCCTGATTCGTCACTCACAGGACAGGAACGAGGGAAAAGAAATTCATTTCTATAAGTGATGCAATCTTTACCCAAAAAAAAAAAAAAAAAAAAAAAAGAAAAGTTTTCATTCATCCAAAATCTAAAAACAAAAACTTTATTTAATCATCAATGACACTTTTGTGGATATTTTGATGATAATGGCAAAAATTACAAACTTAAACATGCTGGTGAGTTTAACTCTGATATAGTGTTTATTTAACATTTATTTACAAATGTGCAATAAAATGTATAATTTATATTTAAATAAAAAAAAAAATGATTTGAAAAATTATGAAAAACATGCAATAAATATATAGTGTAAATTTGACGACTAAAAATGAAAGAATGCAAGATGTAAAGTTAAAAATATGTCAAATTGCTGATGCAAAAATTAAGTTATTTAATCAATTCATTTCTAATCAACACTCAAACAAACAAACAAAAAAAAACATTTAAATTGCCAAGTCAAAATGTGCCAATAAAACGTCACCGTTTTAGTCAAGTCAGTTTTCGGCCCGAAATCATGGAAAAAATTATTTTCAGCAACATATTTTCAGTTTCCAAAATTCCATGGCATCACTAACTTTAATTTCATTTTAACTCGTGCTTCATACCGGTTGCCGTTTTCAAACTCTGTGCTGGCGCAGTCCGGTTTGGTCCAGACGTTGAACTCATAGTCGGGTTGCGGCTGCGCAGAAGCGTTGGCCGGTCGCACGGCCTCACCGTCGGGTTCGGATCGATCCACTCGCTCCACACGGGCCAGATTCCCGGAGTCGAAGCGGGAGCTGAACACGACATTCCCGAAGCGGAACTCCATGACCGGACAACGTTCATGCAGCGCTGAGAACCTTCATCTCCACACTAGGAAACACACACCTAAACAACAGTGATGTTACAGTACCATCCGTGACCTCTGACCCGTCAGCCCTGCCTGAGTCTGGACACATCAGCACTGAGAAACATTCAGAATGAAACCGTCAAACAAGACACAAAAAATCCTGGACTTCCTCTGCAGGAGAGACGCTGTAATGAATCCTGTAATGATCTGCTTTAGCTGGAAAGACAAGCACACACACACAAACACACACACACACACACACACACGTGAGTATATCACATTTCACACACAGAAAACTGCACTAGTGTTTCTGCAGCATTTCCACAGACTGTTAAATATACACTATATTTTACTGCACATTTTGCGTAATTTTCAGTTTTTAAATGTTAAATATATACTATATTTTACTGCACATTTTACGTAATTTTCAGTTTTTAAATGTTAAATATACACTATATTTTACTGCACATATTACGTAATTTTCAGTTTTTAAATGTTAAATATGCACTATATTTTACTGCACATATTACGTAATTTTCAGTTTTTAAATGTTAAATATATACTATATTTTACTGCACATTTTGCATAATTTTCATTTTTTAAATGTTAAATATGCACTATATTTTACTGCACATATTACGAAATTTTCAGTTTTTAAATGTTAAATATACACTATATTTTACTGCACATTTTGCATAATTTTCATTTTTTAAATGTTAAATATGCACTATATTTTACTGCACATATTACGTAATTTTCATTTTTTAAATGTTAAATATACACTATATTTTACTGCACATTTTGCATAATTTTCATTTTTTAAATGTTAAATATACACTATATTTTACTGCACATTTTGCATAATTTTCATTTTTTAAATGTTAAATATGCACTATATTTTACTGCACATATTACGTAATTTTCATTTTTTAAGTGTTAAATATACACTATATTTTACTGCACATTGCACTATTTTCATTTTTTAAATGTTGAAATGCTATTTCATTTTGCAGTTTCTAGTTTGATTTTCTTTAGAGTTTGCAGAAATGACATACTTGTCAAAAACATAGCGATACTATGGTACTGGAAAGTAATATTTAATTAAATTGATTGCAAAAAGCTGTCGTTGTTGTTTTTGAGATCGTGATGTTCGTACATGATATTGTTTACAGTTACCCGTGATATATAATCAAACGATTCTGAACGATTCTACCGTTCAGGTGACATTATGCGATTCAAATATGTTATACGAACCTGTATCATTCTTAATCACTGGCTAAATCATAAACAGATGTTAGATTCTGAATTTCACTGAAAGGTTGACACACATCAGCAGCAGCTACTGTTGATTAGCATTCGCTAGCTTTAATGCAGCTATTTAATGACAAAATCAGCACTGGTGTCTAACAAAACACGTCTGTTGCTTACAGCATAGAAAACTAAACACAAAACCAAGCGAAAATGCATTTGTCATCGCTGTGTTTAGAAAAAATACCTGTTTGTTGCTTCCTCCTCAGCGATCACTAGGCGACTCTTTAAACCCAAACAAACCCCTCATCGGCAGCCTGACTCACCGGAGCAGCGCACTGTTCGCTGATTGGCTCGCGAACACAGCGCAGAGCCAGCTGATTGACTCATGATACAGCTTCCTTCGCAGCGATTGGTTGGGTTCACTCCAAGGACGAAGTAAAACCGGAAAATGCGTGTAAACCATAATAAAACAGTACTAGAAAACCTTAAATTGGTTTTATTTTAATGCTCGTTCAATATGGAACATTAAAAGACATCATATAAAATCATATCCACAATAAATAAACATATTTGGAGGATGCGGGCATCGATCCCGCTACCTCTCGCTTGCGCCTACTGCTTCCCACCGATCGAGCCAAAGTAAGCCCAAAGTAAGCCCACATAAGCCAATCACGTTTCTCCACTGTGGCTTACTTTTGACCAATCACGTTTCTCCACTGTGGCTTACTTTTGACCAATCGCGTTTCTCTACTGTGGCTTACTTTTGACCAATCGCGTTTCTCTACGGTAGCTTACTTTTGACTAATCGCGTTTCTCTACTGTAGTTTACTTTTGACCAATCGCCTATCGCCATTATTGTCATCTTTGCAATAGCAATTTAACAGCTCTGGTAAGGCTATGGTTTTTAATTATTATTGAATATCGGACATTACTCATAGCTGCAAACTAGTCGTTTTGATTAAATATAATGTTGTTTAGGGAGAGATAAGGGGGGTGGGGGTACTAGTTATAACACAAATTAAATATAACTTAAAGTAACTTATGTTGAAAGATACAGTAACGATTCTAATTTACCATAATCCGTATCGTGTCTCATGTAATCGATCAATCAATGTGTCAACCGCGGAAAGGCGTCAATAAAACAACTTTTCAAAATTTACCTCAGGAAAGCAGTTCAATGTCGAAAAACAAATCAATAAATTTTAACCTTTAATATTATATTGATGTACCAACTGTGGTTTAGTGTATAAAACACTATGGCTGGGCATTGAAACAAAAAACTATAAATATATGTTATATATAAAACACTATGACTGGGCATTGAAACAACAACAACAAAAAATAAATAAATATATATATATATATATATATATATATATATATATATGTGTGTGTGTGTATGTAGTTTGTTTTGGGGTTTTTTTTTACTTAAAGCAAATGGTGTGTTTTCCATTTATTTATCTTGTCAAAGTAAATGCTTCATTTGAATGTTAAAATCCCAAACATTTGCCAAAAAGGATATCCCCAAACCGCGCTACAGCAATTGGTTTGTGAACATGTCACCTTTTTTGCCAATTTTCAGTATGCAAGTATGATTATTTGTTACTATACAGGGTATTTTTTGGAAATTAAACGTGCCAATATAGCTAGCTATCATGTATAGCACACGTTTTCTTCAGTACCTGTGAACCTGTAACGTTTCCCATGATAAATACAGAGCAAAACATGTTGCTACTGATTAGATGTTAAAATCTTCAGCCGTCTTCTAATTAAGCTGTATATATGTATATATGTACTGTATATATATATATTTTGCTATAATTATTGGAAATAGAAAGAAATTTCAGACTTCATATTTGACTTTACATATTTGATATATCAGGGATTTTTGTCCTCTTTAGAAAACTCATTGTCAGGCCAGTTTATAGTCATGGCCATGTTTATTACCACAGTTATACGTTTTACATTTAGCTTGTTAAATTATCATTACACACTTAATGTACAAATATCTTTCAGATTACTTTCTGATTTTAATTTCAGAAAATGTACGCATATCCTGTTTTTCGCCGCCAATCGCCATCATCAAACCGACTCCTCATGGCGCCGTCGGCAGAGGCAAAGCGCCTTGAAAATGTGGAGTCTGGTAGGGCCAAAACCAAGGAGGAGGTGCTGGCAGAGGCCACTGCTTTTGTCAGTACAAATGGTGGAGACACCAGTGACCTGTTTTTAGTACTGGCTCACTGCAAACTTCAGTTTGGGAAGTACCAGGGCCAGAGATTCAGATGGCTCCTGGAAAACTCTCTGGGGTATGCAGTGTATTTGGTGCTAAGCATTTCTAATGAGATAGTGCAGACAACCCCTCTGTCAGAAAATAAACAACTTTTCCTACAGTACACTTCTCATATTAGAGAGATGGCAGAAGAAGTGGAAAAGTATGAGAGGAAGCAGGAAATGCAAGCAGAAGCCCGGGCAACTGGAGACCAGGGCTGCTTGATGGTGGAGTTTGGTGACTTCCAGGGCCGGTCCATGAAGGATGTTTATGAGGACCAGAGCAAGGAGGCCAAAGCCCTCATCAGGTACCTTGTTAAGGCAGATGCCAGGCCCAACACCAACATGGCCATTTTCAAGACATATGTCCTGAAAAGACAGGCTTCTGCTCTAGGCACCAGTGTACGTCAGCCTGCGCCTCTACCTGCATCCTCCAGTGCCTCTGCACCTCCACCTGCATCCTCCAGTGCCTCTGCACCTCCACCTGCATCCTCCAGTGCCTCTGCACCTCCACCTGCATCCTCCAGTGCCTCTGCACCTCCACCTGCAACCTCCAGTGCCTCTGCACCTCCACCTGCAGCCATCCGAACTGGTGTACAGCAGACCACCACTGTGAAAGCGCTGTTGGCACGTGGCAAACATTTGTCTCCTTCACAGCTGGCGAGAAAACTCATGTCACCAGTTAAACCCTGTGAGTGGGAGTGTGAATATTGAATTTTCTCTACAGCAGTTCTACATGTATTCATTTATTGTTATGGCAAACTTGTCCACTTACTGTTTCCAGATCCATTAATGCAGTCCACTTTACCTCCTCCAGCAGCAGAACCCCCGGCCAAACATTTGTCCCGAAATCAGCTTTTCGCTACTGGTAAGTAAGCACCATCTTACATACGTTTGTCTCTGTGTATTGTTCACAGTAATAGTTTTAACATTTTGTGCTCCAGGCACTTCCGTTCCCACTGCTGAAGATGATGATGAGGAGCTGGTATTTGCTGCATCACAATGTGAAGCACAGCTAAATACAGGTGTGGCATATGACACAAATGCAATAAGAATGTTTTGTGAAAACACACTGAGAAGCATTGTTTTTGAAAAAAAATCTACATTTTTAAATATTTTTTGTTTACAATACAGAAAAGTCACATCATGCCTTGAGTGGGATGCATTCTTTGAGTGCACTTCTTCAAAACCTTAAGGATGTCCAAAGGTGTCAGTGTATTTATTTGCGTTTCCAAACTTACCCGTTGTTAATCAATCACCGAATAACTTTTTCACACCGCTTGCTCTTCTCACTCATGCTTTATCTCCCCCTGAGCCAGGATGGTGGAGGTTCATTGTTCTAGTGATTAGAGGAACAGTTTTTCCTTACTGTGTTTGTGTGCATGCTTCATGTCTGTGGGTATCATTACTTTATACTGAATTCATCACGCCTCATTTTCCTTACTCCACTCCATCTGATCCTCATTCTCATAGAGCTATATTGATTCCATATTCCTTACATCAATAATATGCTCTTTGCTTCTTAACACTAGTACCATTTTCTTCACTATTATTCCTAATTATAATCATAACAATTATTAACACTTATCCAAAATTACTACTTCGCAGGCTATTTGTGGGCTGCATTTATGACATATTACTATCAAATGCAAGTCAACAGACATAATGTTTTTGTTACTGTTCACTCAGAGGCCTGTGCCGGTCCGTCTCCATCGGCGGAAACAGCAAAAACACCAGATCTTCCTCATCATCAGCCACCTGCTGAGCTTCCTGTTCACTGGAAAGATCATCTTCCACCTTTCCAGCATGAGTGGATCCGGAGCACACTGTTTAAGGCCAATACGCGAACTGGCAAGCCAGAACTTGTGTCCCAGCTGAAGCTTTGGTGGTATCCTCCTCAGCCCCCTTTAATTCACTCTCAGCCGCCCGCCTCACCTGACCTCTTCTTCTGTCGGCCCCTTTTATTATGGATGCCGCTGAAGATGTGGTTATTTCCTCTTGTCTGTGTTCGCCCAGACTGTGGTAGGCACAGACTAACAGCAGCCGGACTTTACCGTACCGTGCGCAAGGTCTTGGACATCGACGGGTGGTATGACCTTGCCACTGAGTATCTGGAGTGCAAACGCTGCAAAAAGAAGTATCCTGCCTGGTCCGAGGACATCTTAGGACAGCTGGATATGGGCCACCGCAGTCAGTTTCCAGCTTTACTGACATATAGGTAATTCATAATGACAATCATTAATTGTTGGGCACTTTTATTGCTGTTGTTTTTTTTTTTACTAACCAAAGTATTTAAATGATTATACTGTTGTTTCCTTAGATACTCATGTGACAACCGAGTGCTGAGGATGATGAGGGAGAGGACACTGGGCAACAGTGTGACTCAGCTTTACAAGAAGCTGATGGAGCAACACAGTGAGGCATGGACACAGCGTGTCCTGCAGTACCTGACTGCCTGCGAACCATTCACAAGGCCCTCCCTTGTGCAGCCTCCTGTGTTTGCTGAGCCTCCCCTTTTACCTGCCCTGCCTAAACCTAAGTGGCTGTTAGCTGTGTACGCCAGGGATGTTCTGGGGCGACTGCACGAGGTCAAGGCAAAAATTACTTCTGTCTTTGGCTGTGTTCTCAAGATGGACTCCACAAAAAAGGCCTGTCTATATCCAGAAATTTGCCAGATATGGATATGTGTGTGTGCATAATGAACACTTTTTTTAACCCTTTTATTTTTCCCAATAGGTCACAAAGAAACTTGCCGGCGCTGCTTCAGGAACAGCTGCCTGGTGCACAAATGTGGGGAATGAACACGGCCAAGTCCTTGTCTCTGTGCTGACAGCCTCCGAGGGACATGGACTGGACCCCATGGCAGCTGGCCTGATGAAACGCTACCAGGAGGCAGGAGTGGCAGCCCCAAAAGTAATGTACGTGGACAGAGATTGCTGCAGTCAGCACGGCCAATCTCGGGTGAAGATCATGTTTTCGGAGTGGGATGAGCTTGAAGTGCGCCTTGACGTCTGGCATTTCATGCGACGATTTGCTGCAGGTGTCACAACAGAGGCTCATCCGCTCTACGGGATCTTCATGGCACGTCTGTCCATGTGCATCTTTCAGTGGGATCCAGAGGATGTGGCTGCTCTTCGCCATGCAAAGGAGGGTGAGCTGGCGGCAAAAAAGACAGGCCACATCTCAGAAAAGGCGGTCAGTGCTCGCATCACCCGGAGAGAGTTGGCACTGCACTGCCGGAGGAGGACCAGGGGGGTGGAGGAGACCACCAGATTGATTGACTCACTGATTGGTCTGTTTGACAGTGCGGATGGGAAGGACACTCTGGGAGTTCCTCTGCTGGATCATGAACGAATTCAGCAGATATGGAAAGAACAGCGGAAGCACGTCCAGTGTATCCAAGACCCAGAGAACTTCCCACTCTACATGAAGAAGGGGACACTGAAGAAAGGCGGTGTGGAGCTGTGCTGCTACAGGTGTGCCCGTGGCTCCACCTCCTTGGAGTCATTCCACCTCCACCTGAACCGTTTTATTCCAGGTATTGCATACATATTGATTACTTCCATTACTTTAAAGTAATGTCATATTAATAAATGTCACACTCTACAGTAATATTATAGTTCTTTTCTGATGTCATAAGCATTGACAAAGCTGTCTTGCCTTTCAAGTCACTAGTAACTTTGGTTATAATGACAATAATTTTTATTATTATTATTATTTAGGAACCAGTGCCAGTGATGCGCATTTTCAGGCCTATCTCCTTGAGGGCTTGATGCGCTGGAATGAGGACCGAATGGAAGATGCCCTAAAAGGAGCATCCTCCATCCGGTTATATGGCAGTGCAGTGAAAGAGGCTGTGAACAAGCTTAGCCAAACTGTCTTTGGGAAGCCCTGGGATGAGCGTTATCGCCCTCCTGGAGCATATACAGGCAACAAATTCATTAATTGATTCTTTTGTAAAATTCTAGTAAGTTATCTATTTAGCCTTTAATGTACTAGAAAAAATTTTAAGAACACTTTCTTTTTTCCATTTTATTCTGGTAGGTGAATTGCTGGGAATGGAGTATCTTTACAGCCAGACCGGCAAAACACTGACTCCAGTGCTCCAGAACCCAGAGGAGGAAGACAGGCTGGTGGAGCAAGTTGATGACCAGGACCTGCAAGATGAGGGGTTTGAGGATGAGATCACGGAGGACATCACAGTTCCAGTGCTGTATGAGGATGACCCTGGCCGTGATCTTGAAAACAGCCCCTCATCTTTGCCTCTGCCTCAGTCCCCAGCATCACTAGCTGAGCCGTTCACATCATCTGGTGGAGAAGGACAGCATCTTGCCCCTGCCCCTTCAGTGCTGACACAGCCATCTGACTCTGGAAGAAGTGTCTCCGACGAGGCTCAGGTAAGACACTTTAAGGGCTTTATTTAATTTCAATCTAATTTTATTCCACATATATTAACATCAATCTGCCTTTACTAGGGAGCAGTCATTGGGCCCGATGGCATCGCTGGGTGGGACAAGGTCCAGGATCTGGCTGGTTACCTGGTGGGTCTTCGTGAGGCTTCTTACCTCACTGACCTGCAGGTGACAGACGTCATCCGGCTTTGGACAGCTCTCCCTGATAGCGATAAACATCGGGTCAACTATCAGCCTCGACATCAGCCTCAACTGACTCATGGACGCTTTAAGGCACCGAAGCGGTCCGGAGTCACACCGGGTGTGGAGAGTGTGAAACGGTGTCTGATTGGACATCCTGGGGGTCCAGCACAGTGGCCCAGCACCAGCCGCTTGGTTGAGGCTATTTGTACGAAGCTGTGTGCTTTACACAAGTCACCAACCAAGAAGGCTGGAGTTTGCACCCCCAGGTGGTCTAAAATCCTCTCTGATTACCACCACATCCGAGAGCTGGTGCTTAACAATCGTAGGCTGATGGATGAGACAATGATCCAGCTGTTCGAGCTAAACCAGAGGACACTCATCCAGTGGTAAGCAAGGCATATTACTTGCTTTAAATTAACTGAATACTTCTAAACATATGTATAATACAAGTAATTTTTTCAGGTTTCAGCGGCGGCAGAAGAGTCAGGAAATGAGTGTCCTTGCTCAGGGACTGACTCCACCTGATCCAGTTGCTGTGGCTGATACGCAGCTTCCTCCACCGAGGGACAAATTGGATGAAGCGCCGTCAACATCGGGCCCAAAGCATCAATTCATCCTTCCTCCAAATCAAGAAGGACAGGCTCCTCGTCTGCGACCAGGTCGACAGCCAGCTGCTGCCACCAGGGAGTGCCCCATCGCACCTGCCCCCACAGCATCAGGAGTTGTGCAGCCCATTTCAGCACCTGGGTCATTGTTAGGCACACTAGTCCTTAACCCAGACATGACTGTGTCAATGGTGATTCCAACTTCTGGTGCTTCAACATCCAGTGCAGGCTCAACTCTGCCTGCTCCTGCATCTGCCGCTCCACCCGTGTCCCGTTACACCCAGAGGAACAGGCGTCGGCGGGCCCTGGAGAAGGAAAGCGGTGTCCCTAAGAGGAAGTATGTGCGAGGGGTTACTTTCAACATGTGCAGCAAATGTGGGCAGCCCAAAACTAAAGAGTTTGGCCATAGCCGATATGGTAATGCCACATTTTGTTTGCGTGCCTCAAATGGCAAATCTTTAGATGACTGGTTGGAAGAACAGCGGCAGCAAAATAAATGCCAAACTCCACCTCCTCCTAAATAATATCTTTCCTGTATATATTTGTATATATTACATGGGTCCACTCTTTCATATTGTCCTGTATATATTGTGTGTGTGTATATATATAGATATATGTGTGTGTGTGTACTCATTTCAATATTTGTGTGTATTTATTTTAATAAAACATTTTACATTTTTGAAGTGTCTTTTGATAATTTAATCTGATAAGTAATATCAAACAAATCATATCTCACAAAAAACACACATTTTAGAAGAAACATTTTTATTCATTTTATTTAACCATAAACATGAACATGTAATATGATTTTTTAAAACAATATACACAAATAAATATCAATCAATATAATTATGTCTGTATTATATTGATTGATATTTATTATTTGCGCAGTTGATTGCACACTTTTCTTTGTATTTAGAAAATGTTATATTTTTATTAATATCCCAAATAAAAGAAAAGAATACTATATTGAATTATATTTTTTTTGTAATTTAATTTTAATTCTTGCTAAATTTCACATACATAAATGTAAGCACAGTAAAACCCAACCTTTGTTTTGGGTTCCTGAAAAAGAAATGCAAATATATATCAAGACTATTTTTCATTCACATAATACGAAAGCAATTAAAATAAAACTCTTTCTCTCTGTAACTTATATATATATATATATATATATATATATATATATATATATATATATATATATATATATATATATGTATATTATATAAATATATATATAAATTATATATTTATATCATTTTTAACCTCCCCCCTGTGTGTCTGTTTTTTCTATGTTTATATGTATTATTGTAGTTTTGACTGGACATTTACTTTATTTGTTTGAAGTTTAATAAAATTAATATTAATAAAAAAACATAGCACACTTAACAATACACATGTAGTCGACAGATGGCAGCACTGTTCAGCTGAGATCGCAGCGCAGACCCGGGTTCGAGCCCAGGCCGCGGAAGGAGAGGTGCGTCACATGCAACTGAAACGCCTTCATAATGCACGGGAATATACCCCGAATATTGTTGAAGGAGAAATTTGTCGCGTTTTCCCGTTTTCTGCGTATTTTTTCGCTTGCGTGCGAGCGCAAAGATTGGGCCCCATCTTTTGCGCAGCGAGCGCTCTACCATCTGAGCTAATCCCCCGTCTGCCCTCACAGTTATTAATATGAAAAGTTATAGCTGGGACAATAAATTGATTCATTTCGAATTGTGAATCGATTCTGTGATCGTTCTTATGTATCGCGATTCCCTCTTGAATCGATTCTGTGATCGTCCTTATGTATCGCGATTCCCTCTTGAATCGATTCTGAACTTAGTTTTGACCAGCAGAAGTTTTTATCTGCGCAGAAGCGTTGGTCGGTCGCACGGTCCTCACCGGCGGGTTCGGATCGATCCACTCGCTCCACATGGGCCAGATTCCCGGAGTCGAAACGGGAGTTGAACATGTACATTTTGCGTAATTTTCATTTTTTAAATGTTAAGTATACACTATATTTTACTGCACATTTTGCGTATGGGGGATCAGCTCACTACTGCTTCCCACCGATCGAGCCAAAGTAAGCCCAAAGTAAGCCCACATGAGCCAATCGCGTTTCTCTACTGTGGCTTACTTTTGACCAATCGCCTACCGCTATTATTGTCATCTTTGCAATAGGTATTTATTAAAAATGTCACATTTACCTCAGGAAAGCAGTTCAATGTCGAAAAACAAATCAATAAATTTTAACCTTTAATGTTATACTGTGGTTTAGTGTATATAACACTTTGGCTGAGCATCTTAAATTGGTTTTATTTTAATGCTCGTTCAATATGGAACATTAAAAAAATCATAGAAAATTAAATTCACAACAAAACAAACATTTGGAGGATGCGGGCATCGATCCCGCTACCTCTCGCATGCTAAGCGAGCGCTCTACCATCTGAGCTAATCCCCCGTCTGTCCTGAGTGGTATTAATATCAAAAATTATAGCTGGAACAATAAATTGATTCATCGAATCATAGAATCGATTCTGTGATTGTCCTTATGTATCCCGATTCCCTCTTTAATCGATTCTGTGATCGTCCTTATGTATCGCGATTCCCTCTTGAATCGATTCTGAACTTAGTTTTGAACAGCAGAAGTTTTTATCTGCGCAGAAGCGTTGGTCGGTCGCACGGTCTCACCGGCGGGTTCGGATCGATCCACTCGCTCCACATGGGCCAGATTCCCGGAGTCGAAGCGGAAGTTGAACATGCACATTTTGCGTAATTTTCATTTTTTAAATGTTAAATATACACTGTATTTTACTGCACATTTTGCGTAATTTTCATTTTTTAAATGTTAAGTATACACTATATTTTACTGCACATTTTGCATATGGGGGATCAGCTCACTACTGCTTCCCACCGATCGAGCCAAAGTAAGCCCAAAGTAAGCCCACATGAGCCAATCGCGTTTCTCTACTGTGGCTTACTTTTGACCAATCGCCTACCGCTATTATTGTCATCTTTGCAATAGGAATTTATTAAAAATGTCACATTTACCTCAGGAAAGCAGTTCAATGTCGAAAAACAAATCAATAAATTTTAACTTTTAATGTTATACTGTGGTTTAGTGTATATAACACTTTGGCTGAGCATCTTAAATTGGTTTTATTTTAATGCTCGTTCAATATGGAACATTAAAAAAATCATAGAAAATTAAATTCACAACAAAAACCACATTTGGAGGATGCGGGCATCGATCCCGCTACCTCTCGCTTGCGCCTACTGCTTCCCACCGATCGAGCCAAAGTAAGCCCAAAGTAAGCCCACATAAGCCAATCACGTTTCTCCACTGTGGCTTACTTTTGACCAATCACGTTTCTCCACTGTGGCTTACTTTTGACCAATCGCGTTTCTCTACTGTGGCTTACTTTTGACCAATCGCGTTTCTCTACTGTGGCTTACTTTTGACCAATCGCGTTTCTCTACGGTAGCTTACTTTTGACTAATCGCGTTTCTCTACTGTAGTTTACTTTTGACCAATCGCCTATCGCCATTATTGTCATCTTTGCAATAGCAATTTAACAGCTCTGGTAAGGCTATGGTTTTTAATTATTATTGAATATCGGACATTACTCATAGCTGCAAACTAGTCGTTTTGATTAAATATAATGTTGTTTAGGGAGAGATAAGGGGGGTGGGGGTACTAGTTATAACACAAATTAAATATAACTTAAAGTAACTTATGTTGAAAGATACAGTAACGATTCTAATTTACCATAATCCGTATCGTGTCTCATGTAATCGATCAATCAATGTGTCAACCGCGGAAAGGCGTCAATAAAACAACTTTTCAAAATTTACCTCAGGAAAGCAGTTCAATGTCGAAAAACAAATCAATAAATTTTAACCTTTAATATTATATTGATGTACCAACTGTGGTTTAGTGTATAAAACACTATGGCTGGGCATTGAAACAAAAAACTATAAATATATGTTATATATAAAACACTATGACTGGGCATTGAAACAACAACAACAAAAAATAAATAAATATATATATATATATATATATATATATATATATATATATATGTGTGTGTGTGTATGTAGTTTGTTTTGGGGTTTTTTTTTACTTAAAGCAAATGGTGTGTTTTCCATTTATTTATCTTGTCAAAGTAAATGCTTCATTTGAATGTTAAAATCCCAAACATTTGCCAAAAAGGATATCCCCAAACCGCGCTACAGCAATTGGTTTGTGAACATGTCACCTTTTTTGCCAATTTTCAGTATGCAAGTATGATTATTTGTTACTATACAGGGTATTTTTTTGGAAATTAAACGTGCCAATATAGCTAGCTATCATGTATAGCACACGTTTTCTTCAGTACCTGTGAACCTGTAACGTTTCCCATGATAAATACAGAGCAAAACATGTTGCTACTGATTAGATGTTAAAATCTTCAGCCGTCTTCTAATTAAGCTGTATATATGTATATATGTACTGTATATATATATATTTTGCTATAATTATTGGAAATAGAAAGAAATTTCAGACTTCATATTTGACTTTACATATTTGATATATCAGGGATTTTTGTCCTCTTTAGAAAACTCATTGTCAGGCCAGTTTATAGTCATGGCCATGTTTATTACCACAGTTATACGTTTTACATTTAGCTTGTTAAATTATCATTACACACTTAATGTACAAATATCTTTCAGATTACTTTCTGATTTTAATTTCAGAAAATGTACGCATATCCTGTTTTTCGCCGCCAATCGCCATCATCAAACCGACTCCTCATGGCGCCGTCGGCAGAGGCAAAGCGCCTTGAAAATGTGGAGTCTGGTAGGGCCAAAACCAAGGAGGAGGTGCTGGCAGAGGCCACTGCTTTTGTCAGTACAAATGGTGGAGACACCAGTGACCTGTTTTTAGTACTGGCTCACTGCAAACTTCAGTTTGGGAAGTACCAGGGCCAGAGATTCAGATGGCTCCTGGAAAACTCTCTGGGGTATGCAGTGTATTTGGTGCTAAGCATTTCTAATGAGATAGTGCAGACAACCCCTCTGTCAGAAAATAAACAACTTTTCCTACAGTACACTTCTCATATTAGAGAGATGGCAGAAGAAGTGGAAAAGTATGAGAGGAAGCAGGAAATGCAAGCAGAAGCCCGGGCAACTGGAGACCAGGGCTGCTTGATGGTGGAGTTTGGTGACTTCCAGGGCCGGTCCATGAAGGATGTTTATGAGGACCAGAGCAAGGAGGCCAAAGCCCTCATCAGGTACCTTGTTAAGGCAGATGCCAGGCCCAACACCAACATGGCCATTTTCAAGACATATGTCCTGAAAAGACAGGCTTCTGCTCTAGGCACCAGTGTACGTCAGCCTGCGCCTCTACCTGCATCCTCCAGTGCCTCTGCACCTCCACCTGCATCCTCCAGTGCCTCTGCACCTCCACCTGCATCCTCCAGTGCCTCTGCACCTCCACCTGCATCCTCCAGTGCCTCTGCACCTCCACCTGCATCCTCCAGTGCCTCTGCACCTCCACCTGCATCCTCCAGTGCCTCTGCACCTCCACCTGCATCCTCCAGTGCCTCTGCACCTCCACCTGCATCCTCCAGTGCCTCTGCACCTCCACCTGCATCCTCCAGTGCCTCTGCACCTCCACCTGCAGCCATCCGAACTGGTGTACAGCAGACCACCACTGTGAAAGCGCTGTTGGCACGTGGCAAACATTTGTCTCCTTCACAGCTGGCGAGAAAACTCATGTCACCAGTTAAACCCTGTGAGTGGGAGTGTGAATATTGAATTTTCTCTACAGCAGTTCTACATGTATTCATTTATTGTTATGGCAAACTTGTCCACTTACTGTTTCCAGATCCATTAATGCAGTCCACTTTACCTCCTCCAGCAGCAGAACCCCCGGCCAAACATTTGTCCCGAAATCAGCTTTTCGCTACTGGTAAGTAAGCACCATCTTACATACGTTTGTCTCTGTGTATTGTTCACAGTAATAGTTTTAACATTTTGTGCTCCAGGCACTTCCGTTCCCACTGCTGAAGATGATGATGAGGAGCTGGTATTTGCTGCATCACAATGTGAAGCACAGCTAAATACAGGTGTGGCATATGACACAAATGCAATAAGAATGTTTTGTGAAAACACACTGAGAAGCATTGTTTTGAAAAAAAATCTACATTTTTAAATATTTTTTGTTTACAATACAGAAAAGTCACATCATGCCTTGAGTGGGATGCATTCTTTGAGTGCACTTCTTCAAAACCTTAAGGATGTCCAAAGGTGTCAGTGTATTTATTTGCGTTTCCAAACTTACCCGTTGTTAATCAATCACCGAATAACTTTTTCACACCGCTTGCTCTTCTCACTCATGCTTTATCTCCCCCTGAGCCAGGATGGTGGAGGTTCATTGTTCTAGTGATTAGAGGAACAGTTTTTCCTTACTGTGTTTGTGTGCATGCTTCATGTCTGTGGGTATCATTACTTTATACTGAATTCATCACGCCTCATTTTCCTTACTCCACTCCATCTGATCCTCATTCTCATAGAGCTATATTGATTCCATATTCCTTACATCAATAATATGCTCTTTGCTTCTTAACACTAGTACCATTTTCTTCACTATTATTCCTAATTATAATCATAACAATTATTAACACTTATCCAAAATTACTACTTCGCAGGCTATTTGTGGGCTGCATTTATGACATATTACTATCAAATGCAAGTCAACAGACATAATGTTTTTGTTACTGTTCACTCAGAGGCCTGTGCCGGTCCGTCTCCATCGGCGGAAACAGCAAAAACACCAGATCTTCCTCATCATCAGCCACCTGCTGAGCTTCCTGTTCACTGGAAAGATCATCTTCCACCTTTCCAGCATGAGTGGATCCGGAGCACACTGTTTAAGGCCAATACGCGAACTGGCAAGCCAGAACTTGTGTCCCAGCTGAAGCTTTGGTGGTATCCTCCTCAGCCCCCTTTAATTCACTCTCAGCCGCCCGCCTCACCTGACCTCTTCTTCTGTCGGCCCCTTTTATTATGGATGCCGCTGAAGATGTGGTTATTTCCTCTTGTCTGTGTTCGCCCAGACTGTGGTAGGCACAGACTAACAGCAGCCGGACTTTACCGTACCGTGCGCAAGGTCTTGGACATCGACGGGTGGTATGACCTTGCCACTGAGTATCTGGAGTGCAAACGCTGCAAAAAGAAGTATCCTGCCTGGTCCGAGGACATCTTAGGACAGCTGGATATGGGCCACCGCAGTCAGTTTCCAGCTTTACTGACATATAGGTAATTCATAATGACAATCATTAATTGTTGGGCACTTTTATTGCTGTTGTTTTTTTTTTTACTAACCAAAGTATTTAAATGATTATACTGTTGTTTCCTTAGATACTCATGTGACAACCGAGTGCTGAGGATGATGAGGGAGAGGACACTGGGCAACAGTGTGACTCAGCTTTACAAGAAGCTGATGGAGCAACACAGTGAGGCATGGACACAGCGTGTCCTGCAGTACCTGACTGCCTGCGAACCATTCACAAGGCCCTCCCTTGTGCAGCCTCCTGTGTTTGCTGAGCCTCCCCTTTTACCTGCCCTGCCTAAACCTAAGTGGCTGTTAGCTGTGTACGCCAGGGATGTTCTGGGGCGACTGCACGAGGTCAAGGCAAAAATTACTTCTGTCTTTGGCTGTGTTCTCAAGATGGACTCCACAAAAAAGGCCTGTCTATATCCAGAAATTTGCCAGATATGGATATGTGTGTGTGCATAATGAACACTTTTTTTAACCCTTTTATTTTTCCCAATAGGTCACAAAGAAACTTGCCGGCGCTGCTTCAGGAACAGCTGCCTGGTGCACAAATGTGGGGAATGAACACGGCCAAGTCCTTGTCTCTGTGCTGACAGCCTCCGAGGGACATGGACTGGACCCCATGGCAGCTGGCCTGATGAAACGCTACCAGGAGGCAGGAGTGGCAGCCCCAAAAGTAATGTACGTGGACAGAGATTGCTGCAGTCAGCACGGCCAATCTCGGGTGAAGATCATGTTTTCGGAGTGGGATGAGCTTGAAGTGCGCCTTGACGTCTGGCATTTCATGCGACGATTTGCTGCAGGTGTCACAACAGAGGCTCATCCGCTCTACGGGATCTTCATGGCACGTCTGTCCATGTGCATCTTTCAGTGGGATCCAGAGGATGTGGCTGCTCTTCGCCATGCAAAGGAGGGTGAGCTGGCGGCAAAAAAGACAGGCCACATCTCAGAAAAGGCGGTCAGTGCTCGCATCACCCGGAGAGAGTTGGCACTGCACTGCCGGAGGAGGACCAGGGGGTGGAGGAGACCACCAGATTGATTGACTCACTGATTGGTCTGTTTGACAGTGCGGATGGGAAGGACACTCTGGGAGTTCCTCTGCTGGATCATGAACGAATTCAGCAGATATGGAAAGAACAGCGGAAGCACGTCCAGTGTATCCAAGACCCAGAGAACTTCCCACTCTACATGAAGAAGGGGACACTGAAGAAAGGCGGTGTGGAGCTGTGCTGCTACAGGTGTGCCCGTGGCTCCACCTCCTTGGAGTCATTCCACCTCCACCTGAACCGTTTTATTCCAGGTATTGCATACATATTGATTACTTCCATTACTTTAAAGTAATGTCATATTAATAAATGTCACACTCTACAGTAATATTATAGTTCTTTTCTGATGTCATAAGCATTGACAAAGCTGTCTTGCCTTTCAAGTCACTAGTAACTTTGGTTATAATGACAATAATTTTTATTATTATTATTATTTAGGAACCAGTGCCAGTGATGCGCATTTTCAGGCCTATCTCCTTGAGGGCTTGATGCGCTGGAATGAGGACCGAATGGAAGATGCCATAAAAGGAGCATCCTCCATCCGGTTATATGGCAGTGCAGTGAAAGAGGCTGTGAACAAGCTTAGCCAAACTGTCTTTGGGAAGCCCTGGGCTGAGCGTTATCGCCCTCCTGGAGCATATACAGGCAACAAATTCATTAATTGATTCTTTTGTAAAATTCTAGTAAGTTATCTATTTAGCCTTTAATGTACTAGAAAAAATTTTAAGAACACTTTCTTTTTTCCATTTTATTCTGGTAGGTGAATTGCTGGGAATGGAGTATCTGTACAGCCAGACCGGCAAAACACTGACTCCAGTGCTCCAGAACCCAGAGGAGGAAGACAGGCTGGTGGAGCAAGTTGATGACCAGGACCTGCAAGATGAGGGGTTTGAGGATGAGATCACGGAGGACATCACAGTTCCAGTGCTGTATGAGGATGACCCTGGCCGTGATCTTGAAAACAGCCCCTCATCTTTGCCTCTGCCTCAGTCCCCAGCATCACTAGCTGAGCCGTTCACATCATCTGGTGGAGAAGGACAGCATCTTGCCCCTGCCCCTTCAGTGCTGACACAGCCATCTGACTCTGGAAGAAGTGTCTCCGACGAGGCTCAGGTAAGACACTTTAAGGGCTTTATTTAATTTCAATCTCATTTTATTCCACATATATTAACATCAATCTGCATTTACTAGGGAGCAGTCATTGGGCCCGATGGCATCGCTGGGTGGGACAAGGTCCAGGATCTGGCTGGTTACCTGGTGGGTCTTCGTGAGGCTCCTTACCTCACTGACCTGCAGGTGACAGACGTCATCCGGCTTTGGACAGCTCTCCCTGATAGCGATAAACATCGGGTCAACTATCAGCCTCGACATCAGCCTCAACTGACTCATGGACGCTTTAAGGCACCGAAGCGGTCCGGAGTCACACCGGGTGTGGAGAGTGTGAAACGGTGTCTGATTGGACATCCTGGGGGTCCAGCACAGTGGCCCAGCACCAGCCGCTTGGTTGAGGCTATTTGTACGAAGCTGTGTGCTTTACACAAGTCACCAACCAAGAAGGCTGGAGTTTGCACCCCCAGGTGGTCTAAAATCCTCTCTGATTACCACCACATCCGAGAGCTGGTGCTTAACAATCGTAGGCTGATGGATGAGACAATGATCCAGCTGTTCGAGCTAAACCAGAGGACACTCATCCAGTGGTAAGCAAGGCATATTACTTGCTTTAAATTAACTGAATACTTCTAAACATATGTATAATACAAGTAATTTTTTCAGGTTTCAGCGGCGGCAGAAGAGTCAGGAAATGAGTGTCCTTGCTCAGGGACTGACTCCACCTGATCCAGTTGCTGTGGCTGATACGCAGCTTCCTCCACCGAGGGACAAATTGGATGAAGCGCCGTCAACATCGGGCCCAAAGCATCAATTCATCCTTCCTCCAAATCAAGAAGGACAGGCTCCTCGTCTGCGACCAGGTCGACAGCCAGCTGCTGCCACCAGGGAGTGCCCCATCGCACCTGCCCCCACAGCATCAGGAGTTGTGCAGCCCATTTCAGCACCTGGGTCATTGTTAGGCACACTAGTCCTTAACCCAGACATGACTGTGTCAATGGTGATTCCAACTTCTGGTGCTTCAACATCCAGTGCAGGCTCAACTCTGCCTGCTCCTGCATCTGCCGCTCCACCCGTGTCCCGTTACACCCAGAGGAACAGGCGTCGGCGGGCCCTGGAGAAGGAAAGCGGTGTCCCTAAGAGGAAGTATGTGCGAGGGGTTACTTTCAACATGTGCAGCAAATGTGGGCAGCCCAAAACTAAAGAGTTTGGCCATAGCCGATATGGTAATGCCACATTTTGTTTGCGTGCCTCAAATGGCAAATCTTTAGATGACTGGTTGGAAGAACAGCGGCAGCAAAATAAATGCCAAACTCCACCTCCTCCTAAATAATATCTTTCCTGTATATATTTGTATATATTACATGGGTCCACTCTTTCATATTGTCCTGTATATATTGTGTGTGTGTATATATATAGATATATGTGTGTGTGTGTACTCATTTCAATATTTGTGTGTATTTATTTTAATAAAACATTTTACATTTTTGAAGTGTCTTTTGATAATTTAATCTGATAAGTAATATCAAACAAATCATATCTCACAAAAAACACACATTTTAGAAGAAACATTTTTATTCATTTTATTTAACCATAAACATGAACATGTAATATGATTTTTTAAAACAATATACACAAATAAATATCAATCAATATAATTATGTCTGTATTATATTGATTGATATTTATTATTTGCGCAGTTGATTGCACACTTTTCTTTGTATTTAGAAAATGTTATATTTTTATTAATATCCCAAATAAAAGAAAAGAATACTATATTGAATTATATTTTTTTTGTAATTTAATTTTAATTCTTGCTAAATTTCACATACATAAATGTAAGCACAGTAAAACCCAACCTTTGTTTTGGGTTCCTGAAAAAGAAATGCAAATATATATCAAGACTATTTTTCATTCACATAATACGAAAGCAATTAAAATAAAACTCTTTCTCTCTGTAACTTATATATATATATATATATATATATATATATATATATATATATATATATATGTATATTATATAAATATATATATAAATTATATATTTATATCATTTTTAACCTCCCCCCTGTGTGTCTGTTTTTCTATGTTTATATGTATTATTGTAGTTTTGACTGGACATTTACTTTATTTGTTTGAAGTTTAATAAAATTAATATTAATAAAAAAACATAGCACACTTAACAATACACATGTAGTCGACAGATGGCAGCACTGTTCAGCTGAGATCGCAGCGCAGACCCGGGTTCGAGCCCAGGCCGCGGAAGGAGAGGTGCGTCACATGCAACTGAAACGCCTTCATAATGCACGGGAATATACCCCGAATATTGTTGAAGGAGAAATTTGTCGCGTTTTCCCGTTTTCTGCGTATTTTTTCGCTTGCGTGCGAGCGCAAAGATTGGGCCCCATCTTTTGCGCAGCGAGCGCTCTACCATCTGAGCTAATCCCCCGTCTGTCCTGAGTGGTATTAATATCAAAAATTATAGCTGGAAAGATAAATTGATTCATCGAATCATAGAATCGATTCTGTGATCGTCCTTATGTATTCCCGATTCCCTCTTGAATCGATTCTGTGATCGTCCTTATGTATCGCGATTCCCTCTTGAATCGATTCTGAACTTAGTTTTGAACAGCAGAAGTTTTATCTGCGCAGAAGCGTTTTCATTTTTTAAATGTTAAGTATACACTATATTTTACTGCACATTTTGAGTTATTTTCATTTTTTAAATGTTAAATATACACTATATTTTACTGCACATTTTGCGTAATTTTCATTTTTTAAATGTTAAATATGCACTATATTTTACTGCACATTTTGCGTAATTTTCATTTTTTAAATGTTAAATATGCACTATATTTTACTGCACATTTTGCGTATGGGGGATCAGCTCACTACTGCTTCCCACCGATCGAGCCAAAGTAAGCCCAAAGTAAGCCCACATGAGCCAATCGCGTTTCTCTACTGTGGCTTACTTTTGAGCTCTGGTAAGGCTATGGTTTATTTATTATTGAATATCGGACATTACTCATAGCTGCAAACTAGTCGTTTTGATTAAATATATGTTGTTTAGGGAGAGATAAGGGGGGGGGGGGTACTAGTTACAACACAAATTAAACATAACTTAAAGTAACTAATGTTGAAAGATACAGTAACGATTCTAATTTACCATAATCCGTATCGTGTCTCATGTAATCGATCAATCAATGTGTCAACCGCGGAAAGGCGTCAATAAAACAACTTTTAAAAATTTACCTCAGGAAAGCAGTTCAATGTCGAAAAACAAATCAATAAATTTTAACCTTTAATATTATATTGATGTACCAACTGTGGTTTAGTGTATAAAACACTATGACTGGACATTGAAACAAAAAACTATAAATATATATTATATATATAACACTATGACTGGACATTGAAACAACAACAATATATATATATATACATATTATATTTTTTACTTAAAGCAAATGGTGTGTTTTCCATTTATTTATCTTGTCAAAGTAAATGCTTCATTTGAATGTTAAAATCCCAAACATTTGCCAAAAAGGATATCCCCAAACCCCGCTACAGCAATTGGTTTGTGAACATGTCACCTTTTTTGACACTTTTCAGTATGCAAGTATGATTATTTGTTACTATACAGGGTATTTTTTGAAAATGAAACGTGCCAATATAGCTAGCTATCATGTATAGCACACGTTTTCTTCAGTACCTGTGAACAGCGGTGGACAGTACCGAAGAATGTATACTTCGTTACTGTACTTAAGTACATTTTTTACGTATCTGTACTTTACTCAAGTATTTTTTATTTTGAGCAACTTTTACTTTTACTTCACTACATTCCTAAGCGTAAGATCGTACTTTTTACTCCACTACATTTCACAAAGCACATCGCTACTCATTATTTTAAAATGAAGAAATCATCACGTGCTCAGAGACGTAAAAGTTTTGTCCGATTCGT
This sequence comes from Opsariichthys bidens, assembly GCA_037194245.1. Lineage (NCBI taxonomy): Eukaryota > Metazoa > Chordata > Actinopteri > Cypriniformes > Xenocyprididae > Opsariichthys > Opsariichthys bidens. Next base: position 22,750,533 of record CM074287.1, read on the forward strand.
GTACGAACTGATTCTTTTCAATCATCCTGTTAAATCGGTTCACAAATCACATCAAACAATTCATTCGCGAACTAAACTTGCAGATCGTGTTGCAGCTGTTCTTGAGTCAATAACTCAATGATTCAATGACTCGTTCAGAGCGAGTCTCCAGTGAACCGAATTTACATGTCTGACTGAAAACGGGGGGTGCGCGACTGAGGTGAAAAGTAAGCCTACTAATGTTTCATTTTAGGATTAATTATTGTAACTGAAAATTTGAAACTGAAATGTTTTAATGCGGACACGTCCACACCAGAAATCAAATTTTAAAACGAACTTGGCACTAGGTGGCGACAAGTGACTGTTAAACAGTTTGACATTGAATGATTCATTGAAAAGATTTGTTCAAAAATATTGATTCATCCAGTAATGAAACAAGTGAAGTAGTTATGAGTGAGTCATTGAATCATTTGTTCAAAACCGTTTTTTTAAATAAATTAAATTAAATAGACTACAGCAATTAATATTTTGTCCCCAAGTAAATAATTATATGTTATTTTGTTTAGTTCTCTGCTCGGAATCTTGGGAGAATTATGATCTTTATATGAAAAAAAAAAAATCTTGATTCTCATTTTATTCAGAATTGTGCAACTCTAACACAAATTAAAATAATACATGTACGTTCATCTTCCCCTCCGCTGGAGCAATTTCTTCAAATTTTATGTACTTAGCCCTATGTGTTTTGTCTGTTTTTATTATGCATCTGCATCCACTAATCTTCCATTCTTTCTGACTAGTGCTGGCTATATGATATACATATAAAACCATTCATAGCTATTTTGAGCAATAGGGTTATATAAAATATATATAATATAAAATGAAATTATAAACGTGGCCAATATACAATTACAAAATAAACATATAGCAGTAAAAGTACATTTAAAGTCAGGTACTTTTGTACTTTCACTCAAGTAAAATTGAAAAGGAGCACTAAATACTTTCACTCGAGTAATATTTTATTATATGTATCTGTACTTTTACTCAAGTATTTGATTTGTGTACTTTGTCCACCACTGGATTCTAGAAGACTCTGGCTCAGCACCAACCAAAGCGCGACTGAATTTAGCAGTCGATAATGTGACAATCCGTACATAACGTGATCACAGAATGTGATCGTACACTTCAAAAGGTTCATTATCAAATTAAAAGTTTTTACCTCCATTTGGCATGATGTCTCTGTTGGCAGAAACACAAACAGATCTCTCAAGATCTCAGCATCGCTTTACAATCCAGTTTGACTTTATATATTTAATACTAAAGTTCTTATTGAGAATCAGCAAAGGTTTAGATCATGTTTTATTGCAAATAATTAAGTGTGAGATCACCATTATGGTGTTTAGTGTTTGCTTTAGCTGGGTTAAAGACCCTTCACTGTTTAACATTATCTTTTCATCTGCTGTCACTGTGTTTTTATGAATGAATCAGATGATCATTATGATCAGATGAAGTTGGCTACTCTTTGTGATGGTATAGTTATCATGTCGTGGTCTGATTCACTGAAAAACTCACTAAATCTCTGAGTATATTAACTGTTAATTTCACGTTATTTACAACAGAATTTTTTGTATTTTTTAGATGCACAAAGGACATCAAGAAACAGCGCATGAATCTCAACAATGGTGACAATCTGCAGTTTTTATTTTGCATTAGTATTATAGGGCTACAATGTGAAATTAATAACTAACATCATAATATTCATCAATATTGAGAAAAGTCAGAATTATGAGATATAAACTCGCAATATTGAGAAAAGTCAGAATTATGAGATATAAACTCGCAATATTGAGAAAAGTCAGAATTATGAGATATAAACTCACAATATTGAGAAAAGTCAGAATTATGAGATATAAACTCGCAATATTGAGAAAAGTCAGAATTATGAGATATAAACTCACAATATTGAGAAAAGTCAGAATTATGAGATATAAACTCGCAATATTGAGAAAAGTCAGAATTATGAGATATAAACTCAATATTGAGAAAAGTCAGAATTATGAGATATAAACTCACAATATTGAGAAAAGTCAGAATTATGAGATATAAACTGACAATATTGAGAAAAGTCAGAATTATGAGATATAAACTCACAATATTGAGAAAAGTCAGAATTATGAGATATAAACTGACAATATTGAGAAAAGTCAGAATTATGAGATATAAACTCACAATATTGAGAAAAGTCAAAATTATGAGATATAAACTCACAATATTGAGAAAAGTCAGAATTATGAGATATAAACTCGCAATATTGAGAAAAGTCAGAATTATGAGATATAAACTCACAATATTGAGAAAAGTCAGAATTATGAGATATAAACTCACAATATTGAGAAAAGTCAGAATTATGAGATATAAACTCACAATATTGAGAAAAGTCAGAATTATGAGATATAAACTCACAATATTGAGAAAAGTCAGAATTATGAGATATAAACTGACAATATTGAGAAAAGTCAGAATTATGAGATATAAACTCACAATATTGAGAAAAGTCTGAATTATGAGATATAAACTCGCAATATTGAGAAAAGTCAGAATTATGAGATATAAACTCACAATATTGAGAAAAGTCAGAATTATGAGATATAAACTCACAATATTGAGAAAAGTCTGAATTATGAGATATAAACTCACAATATTGAGAAAAGTCAGAATTATGAGATATAAACTCACAATATTGAGAAAAGTCTGAATTATGAGATATAAACTCGCAATATTGAGAAAAGTCAGAATTATGAGATATAAACTGACAATATTGAGAAAAGTCAGAATTATGAGATATAAACTCACAATATTGAGAAAAGTCAGAATTATGAGATATAAACTCACAATATTGAGAAAAGTCAGAATTATGAGATATAAACTCACAATATTGAGAAAAGTCAGAATTATGAAATTTAAACTCACAATATTGAGAAAAGTCAGAATTATGAGATTATAAAGGGGAGATATAAAGGGGGTATATCTACCCCCTGGGATATCAGGGGGTAGTCGTGGCCTAATGGTGAGGGAGTTGGGCTTGTAATCAGAAGGTTGCGGGTTCGATTCCCACGCCGGCAGGAATTGAAGGTGGGAATTGTGAATAAACAACACTCTCTCCACCTTTGATACCACGACTAAAGTGCCCTTGAGCAAGGCACCTAACCCCCAATTGCTCCCCGGGCGCTGTCGCAATAGCTGCCCACTGCTCCGGGTGTGTGTTCACTGTGTGTGTATTCACTACTCACTGCTGTGTGTGTGCACTTGGGATGGGTTAAATGCAGAGCACCAATTTCGAGTATGGGTCACCATACTTGACAACATGTCACGACTTTCACTTTCACTAAACTCACAATATTGAGAAAAGTCAGAATTATGAGATATAAACTCACAATATTGAGAAAAGTCAGAATTATGAGATATAAACTCACAATATTGAGAAAAGTCAGAATTATGAGATATAAACTCAATATTGAGAAAAGTCAGAATTATGAGATATAAACTCAATATTGAGAAAAGTCAGAATTATGAGATATAAACTCACAATATTGAGAAAAGTCAGAATTATGAGATATAAACTCACAATATTGAGAAAAGTCAGAATTATGAGATATAAACTCGCAATATTGAGAAAAGTCAGAATTATGAGATATAAACTCGCAATATTGAGAAAAGTCAGAATTATGAGATATAAACTCACAATATTGAGAAAAGTCAGAATTATGAGATATAAACTCACAATATTGAGAAAAGTCAGAATTATGAGATATAAACTCAATATTGAGAAAAGTCAGAATTATGAGATATAAACTCACAATATTGAGAAAAGTCAGAATTATGAGATATAAACTCACAATATTGAGAAAAGTCAGAATTATGAGATATAAACTCACAATATTGAGAAAAGTCAGAATTATGAGATATAAACTCACAATATTGAGAAAAGTCAGAATTATGAGATATAAACTCACAATATTGAGAAAAGTCAGAATTATGAGATATAAACTCGCAATATTGAGAAAAGTCAGAATTATGAGATATAAACTCACAATATTGAGAAAAGTCAGAATTATGAGATATAAACTCACAATATTGAGAAAAGTCAGAATTATGAGATATAAACTCACAATATTGAGAAAAGTCAGAATTATGAGATATAAACTGACAATATTGAGAAAAGTCAGAATTATGAGATATAAACTGACAATATTGAGAAAAGTCAGAATTATGAGATATAAACTGACAATATTGAGAAAAGTCAGAATTATGAGATATAAACTGACAATATTGAGAAAAGTCAGAATTATGAGATATAAACTCGCAATATTGAGAAAAGTCAGAATTATGAGATATAAACTCGCAATATTGAGAAAAGTCAGAATTATGAGATATAAACTCAATATTGAGAAAAGTCAGAATTATAAGATATAAACTCACAATATTGAGAAAAGTCAGAATTATGAGATATAAACTCACAATATTGAGAAAAGTCAGAATTATGAGATATAAACTCACAATATTGAGAAAAGTCAGAATTATGAGATATAAACTGACAATATTGAGAAAAGTCAGAATTATGAGATATAAACTGACAATATTGAGAAAAGTCAGAATTATGAGATATAAACTCACAATATTGAGAAAAGTCAGAATTATGAGATATAAACTCACAATATTGAGAAAAGTCAGAATTATGAGATATAAACTCACAATATTGAGAAAAGTCAGAATTATGAGATATAAACTCACAATATTGAGAAAAGTCAGAATTATGAGATATAAACTCGCAATATTGAGAAAAGTCAGAATTATGAGATATAAACTCACAATATTGAGAAAAGTCAGAATTATGAGATATAAACTCAATATTGAGAAAAGTCAGAATTATGAGATATAAACTCACAATATTGAGAAAAGTCAGAATTATGAGATATAAACTCAATATTGAGAAAAGTCAGAATTATGAGATATAAACTCACAATATTGAGAAAAGTCAGAATTATGAGATATAAACTCAATATTGAGAAAAGTTAGAATTATGAGATATAAACTCAATATTGAGAAAAGTCAGAATTATGAGATATAAACTCACAATATTGAGAAAAGTCAGAATTATGAGATATAAACTCGCAATATTGAGAAAAGTCAGAATTATGAGATATAAACTCGCAATATTGAGAAAAGTCAGAATTATGAGATATAAACTCACAATATTGAGAAAAGTCAGAATTATGAGATATAAACTCACAATATTGAGAAAAGTCAGAATTATGAGATATAAACTCAATATTGAGAAAAGTCAGAATTATGAGATATAAACTCAATATTGAGAAAAGTCAGAATTATGAGATATAAACTCACAATATTGAGAAAAGTCAGAATTATGAGATATAAACTCACAATATTGAGAAAAGTCAGAATTATGAGATATAAACTCACAATATTGAGAAAAGTCAGAATTATGAGATATAAACTCGCAATATTGAGAAAAGTCAGAATTATGAGATATAAACTCGCAATATTGAGAAAAGTCAGAATTATGAGATATAAACTCGCAATATTGAGAAAAGTCAGAATTATGAGATATAAACTCGCAATATTGAGAAAAGTCAGAATTATGAGATATAAACTCGCAATATTGAGAAAAGTCAGAATTATGAGATATAAACTCAATATTGAGAAAAGTCAGAATTATGAGATATAAACTCACAATATTGAGAAAAGTCAGAATTATGAGATATAAACTCACAATATTGAGAAAAGTCAGAATTATGAGATATAAACTCACAATATTGAGAAAAGTCAGAATTATGAGATATAAACTCACAATATTGAGAAAAGTCAGAATTATGAGATATAAACTCACAATATTGAGAAAAGTCAGAATTATGAGATATAAACTCACAATATTGAGAAAAGTCAGAATTATGAGATATAAACTCGCAATATTGAGAAAAGTCAGAATTATGAGATATAAACTCACAATATTGAGAAAAGTCAGAATTATGAGATATAAACTCACAATATTGAGAAAAGTCAGAATTATGAGATATAAACTCACAATATTGAGAAAAGTCAGAATTATGAGATATAAACTGACAATATTGAGAAAAGTCAGAATTATGAGATATAAACTGACAATATTGAGAAAAGTCAGAATTATGAGATATAAACTCACAATATTGAGAAAAGTCAGAATTATGAGATATAAACTCACAATATTGAGAAAAGTCAGAATTATGAGATATAAACTCACAATATTGAGAAAAGTCAGAATTATGAGATATAAACTCACAATATTGAGAAAAGTCAGAATTATGAGATATAAACTCGCAATATTGAGAAAAGTCAGAATTATGAGATATAAACTCACAATATTGAGAAAAGTCAGAATTATGAGATATAAACTCACAATATTGAGAAAAGTCAGAATTATGAGATATAAACTCGCAATATTGAGAAAAGTCAGAATTATGAGATATAAACTCGCAATATTGAGAAAAGTCAGAATTATGAGATATAAACTCAATATTGAGAAAAGTCAGAATTATAAGATATAAACTCACAATATTGAGAAAAGTCAGAATTATGAGATATAAACTCACAATATTGAGAAAAGTCAGAATTATGAGATATAAACTCACAATATTGAGAAAAGTCAGAATTATGAGATATAAACTGACAATATTGAGAAAAGTCAGAATTATGAGATATAAACTGACAATATTGAGAAAAGTCAGAATTATGAGATATAAACTCACAATATTGAGAAAAGTCAGAATTATGAGATATAAACTCACAATATTGAGAAAAGTCAGAATTATGAGATATAAACTCACAATATTGAGAAAAGTCAGAATTATGAGATATAAACTCACAATATTGAGAAAAGTCAGAATTATGAGATATAAACTCGCAATATTGAGAAAAGTCAGAATTATGAGATATAAACTCACAATATTGAGAAAAGTCAGAATTATGAGATATAAACTCAATATTGAGAAAAGTCAGAATTATGAGATATAAACTCACAATATTGAGAAAAGTCAGAATTATGAGATATAAACTCAATATTGAGAAAAGTCAGAATTATGAGATATAAACTCACAATATTGAGAAAAGTCAGAATTATGAGATATAAACTCAATATTGAGAAAAGTTAGAATTATGAGATATAAACTCAATATTGAGAAAAGTCAGAATTATGAGATATAAACTCACAATATTGAGAAAAGTCAGAATTATGAGATATAAACTCGCAATATTGAGAAAAGTCAGAATTATGAGATATAAACTCGCAATATTGAGAAAAGTCAGAATTATGAGATATAAACTCGCAATATTGAGAAAAGTCAGAATTATGAGATATAAACTCGCAATATTGAGAAAAGTCAGAATTATGAGATATAAACTCGCAATATTGAGAAAAGTCAGAATTATGAGATATAAACTCAATATTGAGAAAAGTCAGAATTATGAGATATAAACTCACAATATTGAGAAAAGTCAGAATTATGAGATATAAACTCACAATATTGAGAAAAGTCAGAATTATGAGATATAAACTCACAATATTGAGAAAAGTCAGAATTATGAGATATAAACTCACAATATTGAGAAAAGTCAGAATTATGAGATATAAACTCACAATATTGAGAAAAGTCAGAATTATGAGATATAAACTCACAATATTGAGAAAAGTCAGAATTATGAGATATAAACTCGCAATATTGAGAAAAGTCAGAATTATGAGATATAAACTCACAATATTGAGAAAAGTCAGAATTATGAGATATAAACTCACAATATTGAGAAAAGTCAGAATTATGAGATATAAACTCACAATATTGAGAAAAGTCAGAATTATGAGATATAAACTGACAATATTGAGAAAAGTCAGAATTATGAGATATAAACTGACAATATTGAGAAAAGTCAGAATTATGAGATATAAACTCACAATATTGAGAAAAGTCAGAATTATGAGATATAAACTCACAATATTGAGAAAAGTCAGAATTATGAGATATAAACTCACAATATTGAGAAAAGTCAGAATTATGAGATATAAACTCACAATATTGAGAAAAGTCAGAATTATGAGATATAAACTCGCAATATTGAGAAAAGTCAGAATTATGAGATATAAACTCACAATATTGAGAAAAGTCAGAATTATGAGATATAAACTCACAATATTGAGAAAAGTCAGAATTATGAGATATAAACTCGCAATATTGAGAAAAGTCAGAATTATGAGATATAAACTCGCAATATTGAGAAAAGTCAGAATTATGAGATATAAACTCAATATTGAGAAAAGTCAGAATTATGAGATATAAACTCACAATATTGAGAAAAGTCAGAATTATGAGATATAAACTCACAATATTGAGAAAAGTCAGAATTATGAGATATAAACTCACAATATTGAGAAAAGTCAGAATTATGAGATATAAACTGACAATATTGAGAAAAGTCAGAATTATGAGATATAAACTGACAATATTGAGAAAAGTCAGAATTATGAGATATAAACTCACAATATTGAGAAAAGTCAGAATTATGAGATATAAACTCACAATATTGAGAAAAGTCAGAATTATGAGATATAAACTCACAATATTGAGAAAAGTCAGAATTATGAGATATAAACTCACAATATTGAGAAAAGTCAGAATTATGAGATATAAACTCGCAATATTGAGAAAAGTCAGAATTATGAGATATAAACTCACAATATTGAGAAAAGTCAGAATTATGAGATATAAACTCACAATATTGAGAAAAGTCAGAATTATGAGATATAAACTCACAATATTGAGAAAAGTCAGAATTATGAGATATAAACTGACAATATTGAGAAAAGTCAGAATTATGAGATATAAACTGACAATATTGAGAAAAGTCAGAATTATGAGATATAAACTCACAATATTGAGAAAAGTCAGAATTATGAGATATAAACTCACAATATTGAGAAAAGTCAGAATTATGAGATATAAACTCACAATATTGAGAAAAGTCAGAATTATGAGATATAAACTCACAATATTGAGAAAAGTCAGAATTATGAGATATAAACTCGCAATATTGAGAAAAGTCAGAATTATGAGATATAAACTCACAATATTGAGAAAAGTCAGAATTATGAGATATAAACTCACAATATTGAGAAAAGTCAGAATTATGAGATATAAACTCGCAATATTGAGAAAAGTCAGAATTATGAGATATAAACTCACAATATTGAGAAAAGTCAGAATTATGAGATATAAACTGACAATATTGAGAAAAGTCAGAATTATGATATAAACTCACAATATTGAGAAAAGTCAGAATTATGAGATATAAACTCACAATATTGAGAAAAGTCAGAATTATGAGATATAAACTCACAATATTGAGAAAAGTCAGAATTATGAGATATAAACTCACAATATTGAGAAAAGTCAGAATTATGAGATATAAACTCGCAATATTGAGAAAAGTCAGAATTATGAGATATAAACTCAATATTGAGAAAAGTCAGAATTATGAGATATAAACTCACAATATTGAGAAAAGTCAGAATTATGAGATATAAACTCGCAATATTGAGAAAAGTCAGAATTATGAGATATAAACTCGCAATATTGAGAAAAGTCAGAATTATGAGATATAAACTCGCAATATTGAGAAAAGTCAGAATTATGAGATATAAACTCGCAATATTGAGAAAAGTCAGAATTATGAGATATAAACTCAATATTGAGAAAAGTCAGAATTATGAGATATAAACTCACAATATTGAGAAAAGTCAGAATTATGAGATATAAACTGACAATATTGAGAAAAGTCAGAATTATGAGATATAAACTCACAATATTGAGAAAAGTCAGAATTATGAGATATAAACTGACAATATTGAGAAAAGTCAGAATTATGAGATATAAACTCACAATATTGAGAAAAGTCAAAATTATGAGATATAAACTCACAATATTGAGAAAAGTCAGAATTATGAGATATAAACTCGCAATATTGAGAAAAGTCAGAATTATGAGATATAAACTCACAATATTGAGAAAAGTCAGAATTATGAGATATAAACTCACAATATTGAGAAAAGTCAGAATTATGAGATATAAACTCACAATATTGAGAAAAGTCAGAATTATGAGATATAAACTCACAATATTGAGAAAAGTCAGAATTATGAGATATAAACTGACAATATTGAGAAAAGTCAGAATTATGAGATATAAACTCACAATATTGAGAAAAGTCTGAATTATGAGATATAAACTCGCAATATTGAGAAAAGTCAGAATTATGAGATATAAACTCACAATATTGAGAAAAGTCTGAATTATGAGATATAAACTCACAATATTGAGAAAAGTCAGAATTATGAGATATAAACTCACAATATTGAGAAAAGTCTGAATTATGAGATATAAACTCGCAATATTGAGAAAAGTCAGAATTATGAGATATAAACTGACAATATTGAGAAAAGTCAGAATTATGAGATATAAACTCACAATATTGAGAAAAGTCAGAATTATGAGATATAAACTCACAATATTGAGAAAAGTCAGAATTATGAGATATAAACTCACAATATTGAGAAAAGTCAGAATTATGAAATTTAAACTCACAATATTGAGAAAAGTCAGAATTATGAGATTATAAAGGGGAGATATAAAGGGGGTATATCTACCCCCTGGGATATCAGGGGGTAGTCGTGGCCTAATGGTGAGGGAGTTGGGCTTGTAATCAGAAGGTTGCGGGTTCGATTCCCACGCCGGCAGGAATTGAAGGTGGGAATTGTGAATAAACAACACTCTCTCCACCTTTGATACCACGACTAAAGTGCCCTTGAGCAAGGCACCTAACCCCCAATTGCTCCCCGGGCGCTGTCGCAATAGCTGCCCACTGCTCCGGGTGTGTGTTCACTGTGTGTGTATGTGTGTGTTCACTACTCACTGCTGTGTGTGTGCACTTGGGATGGGTTAAATGCAGAGCACCAATTTCGAGTATGGGTCACCATACTTGACAACATGTCACGACTTTCACTTTCACTTTCACTAAACTCACAATATTGAGAAAAGTCAGAATTATGAGATATAAACTCACAATATTGAGAAAAGTCAGAATTATGAGATATAAACTCAATATTGAGAAAAGTTAGAATTATGAGATATAAACTCAATATTGAGAAAAGTCAGAATTATGAGATATAAACTCAATATTGAGAAAAGTCAGAATTATGAGATATAAACTCACAATATTGAGAAAAGTCAGAATTATGAGATATAAACTCACAATATTGAGAAAAGTCAGAATTATGAGATATAAACTCGCAATATTGAGAAAAGTCAGAATTATGAGATATAAACTCGCAATATTGAGAAAAGTCAGAATTATGAGATATAAACTCAATATTGAGAAAAGTCAGAATTATGAGATATAAACTCACAATATTGAGAAAAGTCAGAATTATGAGATATAAACTGACAATATTGAGAAAAGTCAGAATTATGAGATATAAACTCACAATATTGAGAAAAGTCAGAATTATGAGATATAAACTGACAATATTGAGAAAAGTCAGAATTATGAGATATAAACTCACAATATTGAGAAAAGTCAAAATTATGAGATATAAACTCACAATATTGAGAAAAGTCAGAATTATGAGATATAAACTCGCAATATTGAGAAAAGTCAGAATTATGAGATATAAACTCACAATATTGAGAAAAGTCAGAATTATGAGATATAAACTCACAATATTGAGAAAAGTCAGAATTATGAGATATAAACTCACAATATTGAGAAAAGTCAGAATTATGAGATATAAACTCACAATATTGAGAAAAGTCAGAATTATGAGATATAAACTGACAATATTGAGAAAAGTCAGAATTATGAGATATAAACTCACAATATTGAGAAAAGTCTGAATTATGAGATATAAACTCGCAATATTGAGAAAAGTCAGAATTATGAGATATAAACTCACAATATTGAGAAAAGTCTGAATTATGAGATATAAACTCACAATATTGAGAAAAGTCAGAATTATGAGATATAAACTCACAATATTGAGAAAAGTCTGAATTATGAGATATAAACTCGCAATATTGAGAAAAGTCAGAATTATGAGATATAAACTGACAATATTGAGAAAAGTCAGAATTATGAGATATAAACTCACAATATTGAGAAAAGTCAGAATTATGAGATATAAACTCACAATATTGAGAAAAGTCAGAATTATGAGATATAAACTCACAATATTGAGAAAAGTCAGAATTATGAAATTTAAACTCACAATATTGAGAAAAGTCAGAATTATGAGATTATAAAGGGGAGATATAAAGGGGGTATATCTACCCCCTGGGATATCAGGGGGTAGTCGTGGCCTAATGGTGAGGGAGTTGGGCTTGTAATCAGAAGGTTGCGGGTTCGATTCCCACGCCGGCAGGAATTGAAGGTGGGAATTGTGAATAAACAACACTCTCTCCACCTTTGATACCACGACTAAAGTGCCCTTGAGCAAGGCACCTAACCCCCAATTGCTCCCCGGGCGCTGTCGCAATAGCTGCCCACTGCTCCGGGTGTGTGTTCACTGTGTGTGTATGTGTGTGTTCACTACTCACTGCTGTGTGTGCACTTGGGATGGGTTAAATGCAGAGCACCAATTTCGAGTATGGGTCACCATACTTGACAACATGTCACGACTTTCACTTTCACTTTCACTAAACTCACAATATTGAGAAAAGTCAGAATTATGAGATATAAACTCGCAATATTGAGAAAAGTCAGAATTATGAGATATAAACTCACAATATTGAGAAAAGTCAGAATTATGAGATATAAACTCAATATTGAGAAAAGTCAGAATTATGAGATATAAACTCACAATATTGAGAAAAGTCAGAATTATGAGATATAAACTCACAATATTGAGAAAAGTCAGAATTATGAGATATAAACTCAATATTGAGAAAAGTCAGAATTATGAGATATAAACTCACAATATTGAGAAAAGTCAGAATTATGAGATATAAACTCAATATTGAGAAAAGTCAGAATTATGAGATATAAACTCACAATATTGAGAAAAGTCAGAATTATGAGATATAAACTCAATATTGAGAAAAGTTAGAATTATGAGATATAAACTCAATATTGAGAAAAGTCAGAATTATGAGATATAAACTCAATATTGAGAAAAGTCAGAATTATGAGATATAAACTCACAATATTGAGAAAAGTCAGAATTATGAGATATAAACTCACAATATTGAGAAAAGTCAGAATTATGAGATATAAACTCGCAATATTGAGAAAAGTCAGAATTATGAGATATAAACTCGCAATATTGAGAAAAGTCAGAATTATGAGATATAAACTCGCAATATTGAGAAAAGTCAGAATTATGAGATATAAACTCGCAATATTGAGAAAAGTCAGAATTATGAGATATAAACTCACAATATTGAGAAAAGTCAGAATTATGAGATATAAACTCAATATTGAGAAAAGTCAGAATTATGAGATATAAACTCACAATATTGAGAAAAGTCAGAATTATGAGATATAAACTCGCAATATTGAGAAAAGTCAGAATTATGAGATATAAACTCACAATATTGAGAAAAGTCAGAATTATGAGATATAAACTCACAATATTGAGAAAAGTCAGAATTATGAGATATAAACTCGCAATATTGAGAAAAGTCAGAATTATGAGATATAAACTCGCAATATTGAGAAAAGTCAGAATTATGAGATATAAACTCAATATTGAGAAAAGTCAGAATTATGAGATATAAACTGACAATATTGAGAAAAGTCAGAATTATGAGATATAAACTCGCAATATTGAGAAAAAGTCAGAATTATGAGATATAAACTCACAATATTGAGAAAAGTCAGAATTATGAGATATAAACTCAATATTGAGAAAAGTCAGAATTATGAGATATAAACTCACAATATTGAGAAAAGTCAGAATTATGAGATATAAACTCAATATTGAGAAAAGTCAGAATTATGAGATATAAACTCACAATATTGAGAAAAGTCAGAATTATGAGATATAAACTCAATATTGAGAAAAGTTAGAATTATGAGATATAAACTCAATATTGAGAAAAGTCAGAATTATGAGATATAAACTCAATATTGAGAAAAGTCAGAATTATGAGATATAAACTCACAATATTGAGAAAAGTCAGAATTATGAGATATAAACTCACAATATTGAGAAAAGTCAGAATTATGAGATATAAACTCGCAATATTGAGAAAAGTCAGAATTATGAGATATAAACTCGCAATATTGAGAAAAGTCAGAATTATGAGATATAAACTCGCAATATTGAGAAAAGTCAGAATTATGAGATATAAATTCGCAATATTGAGAAAAGTCAGAATTATGAGATATAAACTCACAATATTGAGAAAAGTCAGAATTATGAGATATAAACTCAATATTGAGAAAAGTCAGAATTATGAGATATAAACTCACAATATTGAGAAAAGTCAGAATTATGAGATATAAACTCGCAATATTGAGAAAAGTCAGAATTATGAGATATAAACTCACAATATTGAGAAAAGTCAGAATTATGAGATATAAACTCACAATATTGAGAAAAGTCAGAATTATGAGATATAAACTCGCAATATTGAGAAAAGTCAGAATTATGAGATATAAACTCGCAATATTGAGAAAAGTCAGAATTATGAGATATAAACTCAATATTGAGAAAAGTCAGAATTATGAGATATAAACTCACAATATTGAGAAAAGTCAGAATTATGAGATATAAACTCGCAATATTGAGAAAAGTCAGAATTATGAGATATAAACTCACAATATTGAGAAAAGTCAGAATTATGAGATATAAACTCACATACTAAATTCACAATTGCAAGAAAAAAAGTCAGTATTGCAAGTTTATATCTCCCAATTCTGACTTTATAAAAGAAGTCAGAATTGTGAAATTCAAACTCACAATTGTGAGGGAAAAAGCAAATTGTGAGAAAAGGTTGCAGTGAGTGAATTATAAAATGACTCACAAAACATGAAAACAGTCGTGGATCATCAGGTCATGACAGGACAGTTCAGTTGTTTTAATAAATTCAGTCATTTTGTCTTGTTCAGGACAGAACTAAATAAAAATAACAACATTTTTATGATCCTCTGAAAAGTATTAAAATGTTGGTGAAACTGAACTCGTCTTTTTCAGACGGTCAGAGTCAGAGAATCACCAATCGCTGTTTAAATGACATTAAAACTCAAAGTAATCACTTTGGTAATCTAAAACACTTTTCAGATGGAACTGTAATCTGATTCCCACCCATTTCAAATGGAACACAGTCACTCAAATTTTGTATTTTAAAATATGTCACTAAGTTACTTGTGTTTCGTTACTCCCAACCCTGTCTATATACATTTGCATGCATGTGCTACTACTAACTAACGGTTACCTGCAAAAGATTTTTATTTTACAGTGAAAATGTTTGATCCAAATAATTCAGGAAATGCCTGTAAAGTAACAGTTTTTTTTTTTTGTAAAACGTTTAATGAAAATTTCTGTAATTAGCCTATTTTACCTTTTTTGGCAGACATTGACCATTTTTTATTGTTGTGTAGTCTGGCAAGGTGGCCAAGGCCATTGTTTTACATTCAAAAAAGAAACTGAATAAATGGAACAACAACATCAAACCACTGGAGACTCAACAGATGCCGACGTTGATGAGCACTAGTTTAAACAAGTACAACAATTTTATCACTTATAACTTCTAAAGAGAAACAGTGCATACAGTGGACAAAGATCAAATTGTTTTCACGCATGCTATCAAATGCTTTAAAAGGCTGTACAGATACTCGAAACATTTGCTTTAAATCTGAAGCAAACTTTGGCCTTTACTGTAATGTTTTTGTAAATCTGTGTTAGTGTGCATTATGTGAATGAAATAAACTCGACTAATAAGCTAAGAAACACCAAGGATCGGAAGTGAGAAATGTTTCGCAGTTCTAGTGTCACCAGATGAGCCTCAACAATATCCATGTTAGATTCCAGACTGACAACTCCTACACTGTCATGAATTACTGTAAAAATTAAAGCATTATTTTACAGCCGCTGGCTGTTTTTTAATAATACAGCATATTGCTGTAAACTGCAATGCATTCTGGGGTCACGTGTTGGTTTGACT
The DNA here is from genome assembly GCA_037194245.1 of Opsariichthys bidens. NCBI lineage: Eukaryota > Metazoa > Chordata > Actinopteri > Cypriniformes > Xenocyprididae > Opsariichthys > Opsariichthys bidens. The sequence goes on from CM074287.1 coordinate 22,766,771, forward strand.
GAAATTTACAGAATATTGCTGTAAATTGACCCTTCGTAAAATATAAAAAATACAGTTATTTACTGTAATCAGAGAATACAGGGAAATTCTGTAAATTAAATTACAGTAACACTACTGTAAATTTTACAGTAACTGGCTGCCAGTATTATACTGTAAAATGTACAGTAATTTTTTAACAGTGTATGACTGTGCATTTGCACACTAAAGATGAATAAAATATTGCAATTCAATGTTCGTTATTTCACATTCTTTTGTTTACAGTCTTTCCTTTATATTGTGGAAATTCACAGCAAGAAAGAAGTTTAATAGTACGATTCAGAGATATTAAATATATGGAATGGAGCGACGACTCTACCGCAACCACTCATTTTAAACTATGCATAAAGAGATGGTACGTGTGTACATGACAAAAGGAAATGAAAAGCCTCAAGCAACGTATACACAGGTGAAGGATGCAAATAGTCAAGAAGGTGCGTAATCAGATTTGGCCCACATTCTGCTGCGGGGTGAAGATCGACTTAATTTCACACAGATCTGTATTCTCTGGTGCCATTTTAAATTGCTGAGCCATTTAAAACTCTTTCCACACAAGGAACACAAGTAGGGTTTCACATATGCATGACTTTTCAGGTGTATCTGCAAGTGTGAAGGCAAAAGAAACTTTTTATTACACTGAACACAATTAAATCGCCTTCCTCCAGAGTGAATGCGCAGGTGATTTTTGAAATTGATACTTTTTCCAAACGTCTTACCGCACTCGCAACACTGCAGTTTCTTTCCGGAATGAGTTTGCAAATGACGTTTCAGATCTTTTTGATACGTGAAACTCTTTTCACACTCGAGACACGTGAACGGCTTCTCTCCAGTGTGAACTCTTATGTGAGTCTTAAGGTTTCCTTTGAGTGTGAAGCTCTTCCCGCACTGAGGACACGTGAACGGCTTCTCTCCGGTGTGAACTCGTACGTGAACCTCGAGATTCGCTTTGTTCGTGCAACTCTTTCCGCAGTGAAGGCACATAAAAGGCTTCTCTCCGGTGTGAGTTATTACATGATTCTTAAGGTGATTCCTGTCTGTGAAACTCATTCCACACTGCTGACATATAAAAGAGCTCTCTCTCGAGTGAACCTTCATGTGATAATTAAGGTTTCCTTTACGTGTGAAGCTCTTTCCACACTGACCACATATGAACGGCCTCTCTCCTGTGTGACTTCTCACGTGGGCATTAAGGGTCGCAGTGTATGTGAAGCTCTTTCCGCACTGAGGGCACGTGTAAGGCTTCTCTCCGGTGTGAAGTCTCGTGTGAGTCTTCAGGCTTACTTTATGACTGAAGCTCTTTTCACAGGAATGGCATTTGAAAGGCTTCTCTCTGCTGTGAATTCTCATGTGAGCCTTCAGGTTTTTCTGGAATTTGAAACCCCTTTCACACTGCTGGCATTTGAACGGCTTCTCTCCGGAGTGAATCATCACATGCTTGTTAAGGCATTTCATGTCTGGGAAACTCTTTCCACACTGATGACATATGAAACAGTCTTCTCTTGAGTGAATCTTCATGTGGCAATTTAAGGTTACTTTACGTGTGAAACATTTTCCACACTGAACACACGTGAACGGCTTCTCTCCAGTGTGAATCCTCATGTGAGTCTTGAGATTTCCTTTTAGTGAGAAGCTCTTCCCGCACACTTTGCAGCTGAAAGGGCTCTGTCCGGTGTGACTTCCCACATGGGAATCAAGCGATGCTTTATATGTGAAACTTATCCCGCAATGAGGGCATCTGTAAGGCTTCTCTCCGGTGTGAAGTCTCATGTGAGTCTTGAGACTTACTTTATGACTGAAACTCTTTCCACAATGATGGCATATTAGAACGTTCTCTTTTGAATGAATTCTCGTGTGGTAATTAAGGGTTACTTTACGTGTAAAACTCTTTCCACATTGATCACATGTGAATGGCTTTATGCCATTGTGAATGTTCATGTGATACCTAAGGTTTGGTTCTGCCGTGAAGCTCTTTCCACACTGTTGGCAGGTGTACGGCTTCTCTCCGGTGTGAATTCTCAAGTGGCTTTTAAGGTTTCCTTTTTGAGTGAAACGTTTTCCACACTGCTGGCAGCTGAAAGGCTTCTCTCCAGTGTGGACTCTCATGTGGACTTCAAGGTTTTGTTTTTGATTGAAACCCTTTCCGCATTGACAGCAGGTAAAACAACTGTTAGTTTCAGTCTTTTGAGTTCTTTTTCGTGAGGAACTCTTTTCAGTCTGTGTGGATTTTTCTCCAGTCATGAAATCGTGATGTTTCTCATACTGATCTTTTTCTTCCGTCAGTTCTTGACTTTCTTCTTTCAGTACTATCAGGTCTAAAGCAAAAAGACAAATACAAGTTAACACCAGTTTAACCGCACAAAGCATTAAAGCATCCGAGCAAATATAAACCATCAAAACCTATAGACAAAGCTACTGAAAGAGGTGTTTCCTATCATCTCAGAACCAGAGGAAACCATGTCTTCCAAGTCAGCAGAGACGGACTGGGAGTAAAAAACGGCCCTGGATTTTCCCCCAAATAGGCCCCACCATAACGACAAACAGCAGCTACTACGGAGCATCCGGAAAGTATTCACAGTGCCTCACTTTTTCCACACTTTGTCATGTTACAGTCTTATTTCAAAAGGGATTCAATTCAATATTTTCCTCAAAATTCTATGAGCAATACTCCGTAATCACAACATGAAAGAAGTTTGTTTGAAATCTTTGCAAATTTATGCAAAATCACATGTATATAAGTATTCACAGCTTTTGCTCAATACTTTGTTGAAGCACCTTTGACACCAATTACACCCTCAAGTCTTTTTGAGTATGACTCTACAAGCCTTTTTTGGGAAGTTTCTCCCATTCTTCTTTGCAGGACCTCTCAAGCTCAATAAGGTTGGATGGGGAGCATCGGTCCACAGCCATTTTCAGATCCCTCTGGAGCAGGTTTTCATCTGTACATTGCTGCTTTCATCTTTCCCTCAATCCTGACTCGTCTCTCAGTTCCTGCCGCTAAAAAACATCCCCACCCCATGATGCTGCCACCACCATGCTTCACTGTAGGGATGGTATTGGCCAGGTGAGTGGTGCCTGTTTCCTCCAGACATGACGCTTGCTATTCAGGCCAAAAAAGTTCAGTCTTTGTTTCATAAGACCAGAGTATTTTGTCATGTGCCTTTTACTGAGGAGTGGCTTCTGTCTGGGCACACAGATGGTTGTTCTTCTGGAAGATTCTCCACAGAGAAGCGCTGGAGTTCCCTTCTCCTCCGATCACTCAGTTTGGCGGGGTGGCACCCTCTAGGAAGAGTCCTGGTGGTTCCAAACTTCTTCCAACTATAGATGACGGAGGCACCTTCAATGCTGCATAAATGTTTCTATACCCTTCCCCAGATCTGTGCCTCCTTACAATCCTGTCTCAGACATTTCCTTGGACTTCAGGGCTTGGTTTGTGCTCTGACATGCACTGTTGGACCCTTATATAGACAGGTGTGTGCCTTTCCAAACATGTCCAATCAGCTGAATTTACCACAGATGGACTCCAATCAAGTTGTAGAAACATCTCAAGGATAATCTGTGGAAACAGGATCCACCTGAGCTCAATTTTGAGTGTCATGGTAAAGGCTATGAATACTTGTGTACAAATGATTTTTTCGCTTTTTATTTTTAATAAATTTGCAAAGATTCCAAACAAACATTATTTCACGTTATCATTATAGGGTATTGTTTGTAGAATTTTGAGGACAATAATTAATTTAATCCCTTTCCCAATAAGGCTGTAACATAACAAAATGTAGAAAAAGAGAAGCGCTGGGAATACTTTCCGGATGCACTGTATCTCACAATATTACAGCAGTCGATGTATTGCATTTATGACAAATAACATCACAAAACCCATGGTAATGGAAATACATTTATTATTGTATGACCTAAAATGCTTGAAATCTACACAATAAGAGCAGAACACAAAAATGTATATTACGACACGACAAACATAAACCTAGAATATAGAAACAACTGAACTATTCTTACAACATGTCTGCGTGTGTGTGTGTGTGTCTAAGCCATCTGTCTTTCTGTGTGTCTGCATTTAATGTTGGGGAAGTAAACGCTTCTTCAACAGGTCACTTTTCTCCACAACTCGGTCTATGACAGTGTCAATGTCAAGGGACATGAGAATGTCTTTCATGAATGCTTCCAAGTGTTCCTGGGGTTTTTTTCAGATAAGTCTCAGTATAACATAAGTCACTTGATATTAAACCAATCCTAAATTACTTTTAGATTACTTGTATATTCTTATAACACTTTCGGTTTTATGGAAAGCAAAACATTGTTGTTGGCTGTGTGATGTTATCTCAATCTCGGGGAGAATTATAGCCTATGTTTTGCTATAATTTCAGAACACCTGATTGTGGAAAGTGACAGATCAATTCTGTTTATTTTGATATGAATGCGTGACCAGTTCATGGGGAGTTTAAAACAGGATGAATGGGTGTGAGTTCGGATATGGGCTGGGTTGGCCTACATACCACAATCAAAATATTGTTTTTGGCGTCTACTGTTGCCATGTAACGACAGAAAAGTCAAAGCCAAGCTGAGTGACAGTGACCACGTGTGCACAAATTATTTGTGCCCTAATGTTTAGAGAGTCACTCACACTTGTCACCTGGAGATTGTGGGTTCAATTTTCAATACAAGCAGGAAAATGTAGGTGGGGGAGTGAATGAACTGAGGTACCCCTGAGCAAGCCACCTATCCCACAACTCACTGCTCCTAATAAGTGATGTGAAGAAGTGTACCAAATTTGGCCCTACAATTGACCGTTCACAAAGATCTGCCCTCTTTAGTTAATGTCCAACAAGCCATGCCACTCTCACGCCAAATCACGTTCTCACGCAGGGAAAAATACACCTGCGGAGCAAAGAGGACGCTGACAACGTGTCGACGGACACGACAGCAGGTTAGTTTAGATATAAAAAACAAAGTTTCAAAGTTCAAATATTTTTTTAAAGAAGTTTAAACAATAAATACCGTATAGTGGCTCTTTAATGTGTTGTGACAGATTGCTGTAGCTGAACCGATCATCTCTTCATTCTAGTTCATTTACAGCATCTACACAGTAAAATCCCCAGAGTTAAATCAACTCTGCTCAGATCACATCTGGTCCCTCTCTAAATAGTCTTCAGAGATTGAATGTCTTTTATCTTCAGTTGATTTCATCTAAGACTGTGGCTGAAGTCAGTTGTGGTTCTTGTGTTTCTCTTTTCTTCAGTGATTCTGCTTGTTAACAGCAGGTGTTCATCAATAATGTTAAATCGTCGCTTAATTATCTCATTAACTTTAACTCTGCTTCAGTGTTACTTTAACACTATTTATAGCGGACCAAATGTTCTCTGAGCAGAGTTGATTTAACTCTGGGGTTTTTACTGTGTAATAAACATGAATGAACTTCAGAAGGAATGTGGTTTCAAGAGCGGAAAGACGCGAGTACACACAATTTTTCAAGTTCAAGTTCACCAACGTTAATCAACTAACTCCCCCTGACCGCTCTGTTGAACAAAATGGGGGATTCAGGGTTATGATTGGTCAGATCGCCTGTCAATCAAACTGCTGGCG
>CM074287.1:22772501-22777501 GCA_037194245.1 Opsariichthys bidens
CAATAGAAAGAGGTTCAATTCTTGTAAAGAAGGCTTCAGGGCGTCCAAGAAAGTCCAGCAAGTGCCAGGATGGTCTCCTAAAGAGGATTCAACAGCGGGATTCACAGCTTGCTCAGGAATGGCAGCAGACAGGTGTGAGCGCATCTGCACGCACAGTGAGGCCAAGACTTTTGGAAGATGGCCTGGTGTCAAGAAGGGCAGCAAAGAAGCCACTTCTCTCCAAAAAAAAACATCAGGACAGATTGATCTTCTGCAGAAGTATCGTGAATGGACTGCTGAGGACTGGGCAAAGTCATATTCTCCGATGAAGCCCCTTTCCGATGGTTTGGAGCATCTGGAAAAAGGCTTGTCAGGAGAAGAAAAGGTGAGCACTACCATCAGTCCTGTGTCAGTCCAAAAGTAAAGCATCCTGAGACCATTCATGTGTGGCTCACTCACAATTCTGCCCAAAAACACAGCCATGAATAAAGAATTGTACCAAAACACCCTCCAATAGCACTTCTTCCAACAATCCAACAACAGTTTGGTGAAGAACAAGGCATTTTCCAGCACGATGGAGCACCGTGCCATAAGGCAAAAGTGATCACTAAGTGGCTCAGGGACCAGAACGTTGAAATTTGGGTCCATGGCCTGGAAACTCCCCAGATCTTAATCCCATTGAGAACTTGTGGTCAATCCTCAAGAGGCGGGTGGACGAACAAAAACCCACTAATTCTGACAAACTCCAAGAAGTGATGATGAAAGAATGGGTTGCTATCAGTCAGAAGTTGATTGAGAGCATGCCCAGTCGAATTGCAGAGGTCCTGAAAAAGAACGGCCAACACTGCAAATACTGACTCTTTGCATAAATGTCATGTAATTGTCGATAAAAGCCTTTGAAACGTATGAGTGCTTGTAATTATAATTTTCAGTACATCACAGAAACAACTGAAACAAAGATCTAAAAAGCAGTTTAGCAGCAAACTTTGTGAAAAACTAATATTTATGGAATTCTCAAAACTTTTGGCCACGACTGTATATGTTTGCACAAGCTCTGCAATTCACACGTCACGTTTAATTTTATAGCACTTGTATAATGTTTAAAATCAAGAAGCTTTACCATATTAAACATGAAAAATCAGTGTCTCATTTAATCAGATGTACAACTTCATTTTCTACAATAAAGCAGCTCTCTTGTGTTCATGTTTTCACTCGTCTGACGGAACAAGAGAAATGAACCGGAAAAGATTTCCATGTGAAAGAAGGCAAAGCCTCTGCGCACACTTACCTATTTCGTTATTGCCATGGACCAAAGGTAGTACAACTGGTATTTATTAGCCATAGCGAACTTTTCCGGAAACTCCAAATGAACTTTGTTTTGGCCTGTTTTTTTTTTTTTTTTAAATGACATCACATCAGTTTGTTCTTCGATTTCACTTGAAGTATATCAGGGTTGGACAAATGGTGGATAAAGTTTTATAGATAATCAATAAAAGTGGGGATTTACTCTTGTTTGGGCTTAAAGCAAGGATTCATGAGAAGCAAGAATTCTGAGTTGCGAGCTACATCATGAAATTGCTTTTAGCACCACCTTGAGGCTGAATTTTTTTAAACTATTTTGTTTTCACACGATGTACAGTTTAAAAAGGTCCATTATCATATTGGTAGGCCATTCAGATTTGACATTGTTTGCATCTGAAATTTGATTGGCCATGTTTTTTGTTTTTGTTTTCCGTAGCAGAATCATATTAGAGGACAACGATAGGACCACCAAAGAAGATTCATACCAATTTTAACTTCACAAATCACGGTAGCACTACAGTCCTGTTCTACATCTACATACTATGTACTTATTATAGCAATTAAAATACTGGGTTATACATTGGTACTAACCATGAACCCTAAACCTAACCTTAACCTGTTGGCGTTCCACTGTACTGCCTGTGGAGAAGAGACCAAAACCATGCATATACTTCAAGAACAGCATGCAAATTACTTTGGATGTGCCTTTTTTAGGCAAATTTGACCAGGGTGACCAGTCCCTCCAGAAAAACACGATTATGCGATCGCTGATTTCTGCATAATCAGCCAAAGTCCGCATGTTTATGCGGGGGTCACTTTTTTTTTTCCTAAATACGCCGCATAAATTGACGAATTTCAGCAAGCAAAATTTACAAAATACTTTTGCAAGTTCCCGCAATTCCATTTGCACTTTTTTAATTGAAAAACATAGTCGCACAATCAAGGATTTTTGCCTCGCAACAATTCACAAAAACAATCTGACGTCTTTCCTGGAGGGGAACTGATTAGTTACAGAAACAATCTTGGGTAAGTACACTATAAGTACACATGAGCTGTTAAAAAAAAAAAAAAAAGGTTGTTAACCCAAATTATGGGGTTGTGCAGTTTAAGAAGACAGAAGGAATCAGGTTTTCCTAGAAAAACTCAAAATGGTTTAAATTCCATTTCCCCAAAAAAACAGGCAAACACTTAACAGTGACTGGACCCAGAGTTGAAGGCAAGGGTGATGCCTAAATAAACAAACTAATAGAGGGATTCATTATTGATTACACAGCTGAAACATAATGAACCAATGAGGTGAAACTCGTGGAAACAACTCGGAAGTGGCTGGAAACTGAACAAAGTTCAACATAAAACACAAAGCCAAACAAACAAACTGACAATGTGAATTTAATTATGGTTTTGAATCATCGAATGGTTGTTACTGCTAATTATGTTCAGGCATGTTAATTATAATTTTTTTTATAAAGTATGTGTTTTTATAGGTACTGTAAACATCCATGTTTTGTTCCTGTTAACATAATTAAATGACAAGAAATGATTGGTTTTATTTATTTCAGTTCAGAAAGAAGACACTTTAATGTTACACACTCACATCATATAGTTTCGGTAAACCTCAAACATTTTAAATAGGGATCAATTTCCAAATGAAGTTTTGAGAAAGAAACCAACCTGTTTTGTTCCTCAGCATCTTCTTGTTTCACTCTGGGAATGTTTCTTCAATCTTTCCACGTCTTTCACTCTCCTCTTTAATTAAACGCCATCTTTTATAATAGTGTCATGTTTGTTTTTTTTGATCCCCCTCAGCTTTTTCTTGTGTCGATTAAGATGTGAATAATTAATTTTTTACCAGAAAGAAAAAAAAAAATGTTTTTTACCACCAAAAGACCAATTTCTGGTGCGCCTAAATCAGCTCCCTGGTTCAGTAGTCTTTGCACTGCGTATCAGTCAGTCAGATTGAGAGTTTAATTTACGTTTAAATTACCTGGCCAACTATGGGTTGCAAGGTCTGTAGAATTGTGTTGTTTATGAATTGGGGCGTGCGAAAGGGGAAAAATAAGCTAAAGAACCCGGCGAAAAAGGGAAAGTATTAGGGAAGAAAAGGGAGTAGCTACGGACCATTAAGAGTCCTCTAAATTAGTTGCATTACCTCTACCCCAATGCTCTCCGCCCTTTTTACTGTTGCTCGCCTTTCTTCTCTTTGCTGCACAGCCGACTCTTTTGGGAAACGCCAATCCCCAGATTTTTACAAATAAATCAATAAAAGTAACACACCCTATAAAGGCACATAATATTTAGGCTTCTAGTATTTACTGCCTTGTAGAGTTTAATACAAACTGGTTTGTAAAAGCTGTCATTAGTTTAGTGTTCTCGTTGTGCTTTGACAGGGGTCTCCGTCAGCTAGTGTGGCGATTCGAATCACTGATTCTTTTAGGCTAAACATTTGATTCAATTGACTCGTAGTTTCAAAAGCTCCGTTTCTCACATCCAACTAAGTTACTTGCTTGTAACCGACATGGTTTTAACAATAAACTTAGAAGCGAAATCCAGACGCATCTTTTCTGTTACTACTTTAGATAAAGCATTAAAATATTTGCTTTCAATAACAATTGAATCAATTTTATACCCTCTTGTAAATACCATAACACTGTATGAAACGGCTTGAATTGTTTCAAATAACTTAAAACAAAACGCTTAAAATTACAAACCTTTATTCAGCCGAATCACAACAGAGGCAGAAGCGCGGCCGGGAGTCTTATGACGTCATATCCCCAGAAAATTAATTAATAATTAAAAAAAAGTCCTCAAGTAGAGGGAATTTAGATTTGGTGAAAAATACCCTTTTTAAATTATTGGTGTTTGTCCCGTGATGGCACGATACGTATTGGGTTCAGAAAGGCATACAGCATCCTAATATTAAAATGCAAAAATGTGACAATATATTAAAGGTAGTTCAAAAATAATGTTTTGTAGATGAGTATATTTTTTAAAAAATTGGTATAGTGCATAGAAGAATTAACATGTTTTTTTTGTGTTTTTTTTTTTAAAGAATATTAAAATGTAGCCATATAAAGTTCATTGGAGTCTAAAATACCTTTTAAGAAATCGTTCTCCTGATGCAGTTTGAGAATATGCCCCGAACAGACTTCAGAAATTGAAGGGCCTCATAAGTACCGTGTTGGTTCCATGGAGGATCATCTCTCGATCCATATCTCATGTCTTCTCCATAAGACAATAGAAATGCTGAGTTTAAGCAAGCAGTGATCCTTTCACATAACGGACTCCTCCACACACACTCGCTCACCGCTGCTTCCGAAAATCGAGTATTTCTGTACTATAGAAGTCAAAAATAAATAAATAAAACAAATCCTAGCTCTTTCCTCTCGAATCCTTACCCTATTCTTGCGTGTATGCAAACTCTTGTTTCTGAACTAATGTTACTGGATCAAACTTGCACTCCTATTGCCCTCCTCATGATGAATCGCTTGTTGTATTCCTCTCACTTGTAAATCGCTTTGGATAAAATACGTCTGCCTCATAATGAAATTAATGTAAATACAGAAGAAATCAGAATCAGAAACCCCCCCCGAGCTTTATTGCCAGGTATTGTTTACACATATTAAGAATTTGTTTTAGTGACAGACAGCTCCACAGTGCAACAGTGTGGACAGCGACAAGGGAACACAAGTGACCTAAAAAAGAATAACATACAAATAATA
>CM074287.1:22782501-22797501 GCA_037194245.1 Opsariichthys bidens
AATAAAAGGGACAAAATGACCAACATATACTAACCTTCCATTAACCACAAAATGGGGTAAAAAAATAAATGGGCACCCTCCTCGCTACACAATAGTCTCTGTACAATAGTACAAAGTCAATGTCTGTGTTTACATGTTGAGGAACATAAAGGGCAAAAGTTGGAAACACAAAGTCAACTTGGTGTCCGAGCTGGGAGAAGAGAACTCCCAGTTGTGAACTTCCAGTGGGAACGCCACCTCACAGCCTCTGACGCAACTGTAACTCACTGGACCTGTGAACTCTAATTGGCACTGTTAGGAGAGGACAAATGGGAGAAGGAAAACTTTCTACCCAGAAATGAGTAACTTGGAGGGTTGTGCAGTTTGATTGGGTTGTGAGGAAATCTAAAACTGTTTAACATTGTCATAACAGTGAATACTAATGACAATGTCTCTCATTGGAAACCTATACAATGAGAAAGAGAATGGGCCTAATACAGAGCCCTGTTGCACTCCAAACTTGTTTTTGATGAGCTGTCGCTTCATTCACACAAACAAAATGGTACCGGTCAGATAGATAGCACTGTCTCTGTTGGAGAGAACACATTTTGATATATTGATATTTGTTGTTCTTGGTTTATGTTGTTTATTTTCCTGTTTCATTGGTTTCTGAATATGTTGGGTTATTTATTTTTGCTTACAGAACATGTTGCTCACATGTGTCTAGTTTAGTTCATTGTCTTGTGAACTAAACTTATCCTGTGTTTATATAAACTTAGTTATCTGTTGGTTGTTGTCTTTATTTGGTTATACAAAGCTGTGATGTTTGTTTCTCCATTATTCTTTGTTAAAATAGAGATTCCCATCTCTATCCTGCAAAACATTATAAGGACCTGAATCAAGCTAATGCTCGTACACAAATGCAATATAATTCTCAAGCTATCACGCATCTTAAGCTGAGCGAATGTTGTGGTTTATTGTCAAAACATCTAATAGCACTAGAAGAGAGAGAACCAAAAGATTAGTTTAAAGCCAAAAGCAGATCATTTATAAGTTTTATATGGGGTTTAAATCTTGACCTGAAATTCTCAACAATTCTACAAACTGTTTCTCTGCAAAAACGGAACACTTTTTTTTTTTTTTTTTTTTTCTCAATGTTTTTAGTCAAAAATGGTAGATTTGAGATTAGTCTATAGCCAACAAGTTCTTCAAGGTCAAACTTTGTTTCTGTTTGAAGTGTTGTGAGGTTTGTTGCTTTATGCCATTAAACGTGGGTTATTTGTCTTTTATCACCTTAGACCTGATGCCACCGGAAGAAGAGAGTGAAGAACCGAATGAAAAGGAAGAAAAAAATCAGAATGAGAAACATGATTTCATAACTGTAGAAAAATCTGTTAGTGGCTCAAAGGCTAAAAAGACTTCAAGATCAAAAGGAGCTCAAAAGAAAGTAACTAGAAGTAATTTCACCTGCCAACAATGTGGAAAGAGCTTCACTCAAAATGAAAGCCTTAAAAGCCACATGAGAGTTCACACTGGAGAGAAACCTTTCACCTGCCAACAGTGTGGAAAGAGTTTCACTCAAAAAGGAAACCTGAAATTCCACATGAAAATTCACACTAAAGAGAGTCAATTCACCTGCCAACAGTGTGGAAAAAGTTACACTCAAAAAGGAAGCCTTAAAGTCCACATGCGAATTCACACTGGAGAATACCCTTTCACCTGTCAAAAGTGCGGGAAAAGTTTCACTCAAAAAGGAAGCCTTAAATGCCACATGAAAAGTCACTCTGGAGAGAGGCCTTTCAAATGTCCTCAATGTGGAAAGAGTTTTAAACATAAACCAACCCTTAGAGCCCACATGAGAATCCACACTGGAGAAAAGCCTTTCTCATGCACTCAGTGTTGTAAGAGTTTTACACATAGAGGAACCCTTAGTGCCCACATGAGAATTCACACCGGAGAAAAGCCGTTTGTATGCTGTCAGTGTGGAAAGAGTTTCAGATTTACAGTAATTCTTAATGAGCACATGAAGGTTCACTCCAAAGAGAACCGTTTTAAATGTCACCAGTGTGAAATGAGTTTCCCAGGCAAGAGACCTCTTAAGAATCATATAAAAATTCACATTGGTGAGAGGCCCTTCATGTGCGATCTCTGTGGAAGGAGTTTCACGCTTAAAGTTAACCTTAAAATTCACATGAGAGTTCACACTGGAGAGAAGCCTTTCACCTGCCCTCAGTGTGGAAAGAGTTTTACGATTAAAGGAAACCTTGAGGTTCACATGAGGCTTCACACTGGAGAGAAGCCTTACAAGTGTCTTCAGTGTGAGAGGAGTTTCACATATCGAAGAGACCTGAAAAGTCATTTACAAGCTCATTCTGGACATAAATTACAACGCTCTGAGTATGACAAAAGGTTTACAAAAAGAAATGTAAGACATCACTCCCACATTCACTCTGGAGGAAGGACATTTAAATGTGATCAGTGCAAAAAAACATTTCTTTTGCCATCACACTTAAAGATACACATGAAAAGTCATGCAGATGTGAGACCCTATTCTTGTTCTTATTGTGGAAAGCGTTTTAAATGGCTCAGTAATTTAAAATGGCACCAGAAAATCTGTGTGAAATCAAAGCTACGTTCTCGTCCTAATATTTCCATTCTATAGAGTTGTCACTGATTCAGTATAATACTTTGAAATCAGTGTACTGCATAAATATATCTGTATGGCATTCTGATAGTATTCAGACCCTTATAAGACTTTTTTTTTTAACCATTACCAATTAAATCCATTGACTGATCCCGATCCAAGTATTCAGATCCTTAACTTTCTTGAAGCACCTTTCTTAGCCATTGCTGCCTCAAGTCTTTTTTGTGTACAATTCATTAAGCTTTTACACAACTGGATTTACGGATTACCTTCCATTCATTTCTTTAGTTCCTGTCAAGATCTGTTAGTTTGGATTTCAGCCATTTTTGGGTTTATTCACAGATGTTCAATTGTGTTCAAGTCTGGGCTCTGCCTGGGTCATTCAAGGGCATTCACAAAGTCATCACTAAAGGCCCAAACATATTCACACCAAAGTTATTTTTTGTTCTTCACTTTGGGAAACAAAGTTTGAAATATGGGACCAATGCTATACTGTTAGCAAACATTCCAACGCGCCCCAAGCTGCTGTGAGCAGAGCTTAGATTAATATGTAATCTAACGTTCAGAGGCAATCGGGATGCTTGATCTGCGCATCGGGTCATCAAATCTCCCCCAAGATAATTGTCCTTTAAAAACACTTGTTACATTAGTTGCCTTTGCAGATGCTAAACAGACACATCTCTAATACTCCTTTTCCACTAGCACGAACCAGGTGCTAGTTCAGAGCTTGTGCTATTCAAATTGTTCTTATCGATCATTGATGCATTTTATGCTTTGCCCCCTTTTAAGGCAATTTGATTCTTTGATGATTCTTAAAGGTTAACTGTTTGTTATTCTTGGCATCCTTTCCTCTTCTTTCTTTCATTACTTTCCAATATTCTTTGCTTAAGTTTAATTGTATGTATCTGTAGTTTTCATTTATTAAAAACATTATATCCACACTTGATTTTCTGTGTTTGCAGCTCTCACATCACTTTAATGTTTGATCTTGCTACATGCTTTTGTAGTGTTAATACTATATAGAACAGCAAAAATTATTAGGTTACAGAAGAATAGTCTTTAAGATTTGAAGAAATCAGTTCTACAGAGAAACGATTTAAAATTAATTTTGCTGAAATTTATTCTGAAAGCTGATCTAGCCTGTATATAATTAGTGATAATCCATTGTGTGTGTGTGTGTGTGTGGGTGTGCACTGCCTGTCCAAAAAAAAGGTTGTTTGGATTTTAATTGGCAAATACTTAAGAGTCTATGATTGGTTTCATTAATGCAGTGATTATTATGTTTCTAGCATGTTTTATGTTTGGAAACTGTTCTTTTATCCCTAAAAGAGGAGTGTGTAGCTTTTCATGTCTCATACAACCATGTAGGAAGATGTATCATGGCCATATTCCTGGGTGAATGTGCCAATATTCATCAGGGTTAAAATTGTGAAAAAAATGGTTCAGAGCATGAATAATCATTTTGACACCATGAATTGGCTCCTCTGAGTCCTGACCTTGACCTCAGTGTAAGTCTTTGGATGTGCTGGAGGAGACTTTACAGAGTGTCTGACCAAGGCTGTATCTCAATACTAGCTTTTACTGGTTACACTTTATTTTAAAACGCTGGTAAGCTTTATTTTACTGTAGTACTGAGTAATATTAATGGGAACAATTGCTAAAAGCTATTTAGAGTATTGCAAACAACGCAAGAACACCACAATAATCAATCTCTGGTTTCACTTTCTGATGGTCCCTTTAATATGATCTGTTGACTATAAGTAATATTGAACCTACATGTCTACTAAATCTTGCATGCTAAGTGAGCGCTCTACCATTTGAGCTAATTCCCCTGGACGGCTGGGTAAGGGTGTCCATCGCCCTCATAGACACCGGCGAGGAGCGATCCCTCGCATGTGTGCAGACGTTGCAGCGGGATTTCCAATGGGCACAATGAAAAGAGACCATATTTCCTCTGTGCTGGCAACTTTGCACTGGATTTGCACTGGCTACCTTTCATCGTTAAGGCCCTTCTTGGTCTTGCTCCACAGTATCTGTTCATGACTCTACCTCTAGGGTGGTGCTAATAACGACAAGATAGCGGGTTGGATTCTTGTACAGGCCAGCTTCTAGCAAGTAACTGGCGGTTTCACAGAAACACCACGCCCGCTGGCCAGACTGCACGCAGACCTCTACCTGGTAACCACAAGTCTGTAAAATCAATCCAATAGTATGTAAAATTACCTCAGCTGTCCGAATTCAGTCAGCCTTATCAGGTAATGTTAACTGTCATTGATGTGTAAACCTAACAGCTACATATTTGTAATGTTAACAGCTTAAATCCAGTGATCCGAAAAAATGACATCTATAAAACATTTCAGACAAGATTCAGACCCCATAATAGCAAAGAAACTGTGCTTGTTAAAATTACAAATGAATTAACTCATTTGTAGCTCATCTTGGGAGTGTCCCTAGTGCCATAAAAGCTCAGACTGTCCCATTAGGGAAGTGAGCGTGAAAGAGAAGGGCCAAAACATGGAGAATGCGGGCGTCGATCCCACTACCTCTCACATGCTAAGCGAGCGCTCTACTATTTGAGCTAAGTCCCCTGGACGGCTGGGTAAGGGTGTCCACGATCCCCGTACGGGCCAGAGTTTTGCTCTCGGTGACCTTCAGCTTTGCGCTTCTCTCAAGCTTCACTTGCCGTCTCACCGAAATCCCTGCAGGCCAGATGGCCCACAGACTTGAGGTTATGAGGTTTTTGGTCGAGGTATTTCACTTTCCAAGCGACGTATCACCTAACATGTTACGGTTCCATGGTGTAATGGTTAGCACTCTGCGCTTTGAATCCAGTGATCTGAGTTCAAAATCTCGGTGGAGCCTTTTGGTCTCTTTTTGCAGCGGGGGAGAAAAGCAGAGGCGTAGCGCAACTGCTAATATAACTCTAAAGTGGCGGTGAAATCTGCTTCTAGGCTGTATGACTTAATTCTCTGTGGCTTGGTGAGCGAAGGTAGTTTACGTTGTGGTTCCATGGTGTAATGTTTAGCACTCTGGACTCTGAATCCAGTGGTCCGAGTTCAAATCTCGGTGGGACCTGCTTTTGTCTGGAATATCTTTTCAACAGCAGAGGCCCAAAAGAGCTCATATAGGGAGTGTACCTACGTGCGCAGGCTGTCCCATTGGGGAAGTGAGCGTGAAAAAGGGAAGGGCCACACGTGGAGCATGCGGGCGAGCCCTCTACCGATTGAGCTAATTCCCCCGGATTTAAAATAGACTGGCATAAAATGTAACTGTTAACAACATTGTGATTCGGTATCAGAAGTGAGTTCTGTGGTCAGGAAAGCTTGCACCCACGAGGAACGTTACAGGGTGAGTACTCCCAAGCAACCTCCATTACACCTTCAGTTTGGTTTTGCTCTCACTAAAAAGCATCACAATTTGTCTAGGCATTGTGTTTGTCTACATGCTTTGGTGATGCTCATTGTGTCTGAAGCTGGCCTGTACGAGGATCCAACCCGCTATCTTGCCGTTATTAGCACCACCCTAGAGGTAGCGTCATGAACAGATACTGTGGAACAAGACCAAGAAGGGCCTTAACGATGAAAGGTAGCCAGTGCAAAGTTGCCAGCACAGAGGAAATATGGTCTCTTTTCGTTGTGCCCATTGGAAATACCTACTAAATAAAAAGGGGAATTGTTAACTGTATCCGAAGACCCTATTCTCAATATTATCCTCTCTATCTCTGTCACACCCAAGACCCTTCAAGCTGGTAGTTATTAAGCCTCTTATTAAGAAACCACATCTAGATCCTAGTGAATTGGCAAATTACAGACCCAATGCAAATCTTCCGTTTATGTCTAAAATATTAGAAAAATTGTTAATTGTGCTCCTTTTTGGAAAAAAATGACATCTGCAGCTTTATCATCTGCAGTTAACAGCTTTAATCCAGTGATCCAGTGATCCGATAAAAATGACATCTATAAAACATTTCAGACAAGATTCAGACCCCATAATAGCAAAGAAACTGTGCTTGTTAAAATTACAAATGAAGTAACTCATTTGTAGATCATCTTGGGAGTGTCCCTAGTGCCATAAAAGCTCAGACTGTCCCATTAGGGAAGTGAGCGTGAAAGAGAAGGGCCAAAACGTGGAGAATGCGGGCGTCGATCCCGCTACCTCTAGGGTGGTGCTAATAACGGCAAGATAGCGGGTTGGATTCTTGTACAGGCCAGCTTCTAGCAAGTAACTGGCGGTTTCACAGAAACACCCGCTGGCCAGACTGCACGCAGACCTGGCCGAAATAGCTCTACCTGGTAACCACAAGTCTGTAAAATCAATCCAATAGTATGTAAAATTACCTCAGCTGTCCAAATTCAGTCAGCCTTATCAGGTAATGTTAACTGTCATTGATGTGTAAACCTAACAGCTACATATTTGTGACGTTAACAGCTTTAATCCAGTGATCCAGTTATCCGAAAAAATGACATCTATAAAACATTTCAGACAAGATACAGACCCCATAATAGCAAAGAAACTGTGCTTGTTAAAATTACAAATGAAGTAACTCATTTGTAGCTCATTTTGGGAGTGTCCCTAGTGCCATAAAAGCTCAGACTGTCCCATTAGGGAAGTGAGCGTGAAAGAGAAGGGCCAAAACGTGGAGAATGCGGGCGTCGATCCCGCTACCTCTCGTCGCTCTCTCTCCGCTTGCGCCTACTGCTTCCCACCGATCGAGCCAAAGTAAGCCCAAAGTAAGCCCACATAAGCCAATCACGTTTCTCCACTGTGGCTTACTTTTGACCAATCGCATTTCTCTACTGTGGCTTACTTTTGACCAATCGCGTTTCTCTACTGTGGCTTACTTTTGACCAATCGCGTTTCTCTACTGTGGCTTACTTTTGACCAATCGCGTTTCTCTACTGTGGCTTACTTTTGACCAATCGCGTTTCTCTACGGTAGCTTACTTTTGACTAATCGCGTTTCTCTACTGTAGTTTACTTTTGACCAATCGCCTATCGCCATTATTGTCATCTTTGCAATAGCAATTTAACAGCTCTGGTAAGGCTATGGTTTTTAATTATTATTGAATATCGGACATTACTCATAGCTGCAAACTAGTCGTTTTGATTAAATATAATGTTGTTTAGGGAGAGATAAGGGGGGTGGGGGTACTAGTTATAACACAAATTAAATATAACTTAAAGTAACTTATGTTGAAAGATACAGTAACGATTCTAATTTACCATAATCCGTATCGTGTCTCATGTAATCGATCAATCAATGTGTCAACCGCGGAAAGGCGTCAATAAAACAACTTTTCAAAATTTACCTCAGGAAAGCAGTTCAATGTCGAAAAACAAATCAATAAATTTTAACCTTTAATATTATATTGATGTACCAACTGTGGTTTAGTGTATAAAACACTATGGCTGGGCATTGAAACAAAAAACTATAAATATATGTTATATATAAAACACTATGACTGGGCATTGAAACAACAACAACAAAAAATAAATAAATATATATATATATATATATATATATGTGTGTGTGTGTGTATGTAGTTTGTTTTGGGGTTTTTTTTTACTTAAAGCAAATGGTGTGCTTTCCATTTATTTATCTTGTCAAAGTAAATGCTTCATTTGAATGTTAAAATCCCAAACATTTGCCAAAAAGGATATCCCCAAACCCCGCTACAGCAATTGGTTTGTGAACATGTCACCTTTTTTGCCAATTTTCAGTATGCAAGTATGATTATTTGTTACTATACAGGGTATTTTTTGGAAATTAAACGTGCCAATATAGCTAGCTATCATGTATAGCACACGTTTTCTTCAGTACCTGTGAACCTGTAACGTTTCCCATGATAAATACAGAGCAAAACATGTTGCTACTGATTAGATGTTAAAATCTTCAGACGTCTTCTAATTAAGCTGTATATATGTATATATGTACTGTATATATATATATTTTGCTATAATTATTGGAAATAGAAAGAAATTTCAGACTTCATATTTGACTTTACATATTTGATATATCAGGGATTTTTGTCCTCTTTAGAAAACTCATTGTCAGGCCAGTTTATAGTCATGGCCATGTTTATTACCACAGTTATACGTTTTACATTTAGCTTGTTAAATTATCATTACACACTTAATGTACAAATATCTTTCAGATTACTTTCTGATTTTAATTTCAGAAAATGTACGCATATCCTGTTTTTCGCTGCCAATCGCCATCATCAAACCGACTCCTCATGGCGCCATCGGCAGAGGCAAAGCGCCTTGAAAATGTGGAGTCTGGTAGGGCCAAAACCAAGGAGGAGGTGCTGGCAGAGGCCACTGCTTTTGTCAGTACAAATGGTGGAGACACCAGTGACCTGTTTTTAGTACTGGCTCACTGCAAACTTCAGTTTGGGAAGTACCAGGGCCAGAGATTCAGATGGCTCCTGGAAAACTCTCTGGGGTATGCAGTGTATTTGGTGCTAAGCATTTCTAATGAGATAGTGCAGACAACCCCTCTGTCAGAAAATAAACAACTTTTCCTACAGTACACTTCTCATATTAGAGAGATGGCAGAAGAAGTGGAAAAGTATGAGAGGAAGCAGGAAATGCAAGCAGAAGCCCGGGCAACTGGAGACCAGGGCTGCTTGATGGTGGAGTTTTGGTGACTTCCAGGGCCGGTCCATGAAGGATGTTTATGAGGACCAGAGCAAGGAGGCCAAAGCCCTCATCAGGTACCTTGTTAAGGCAGATGCCAGGCCCAACACAAACATGGCCATTTTCAAGACATATGTCCTGAAAAGACAGGCTTCTGCTCTAGGCACCAGTGTACGTCAGCCTGCACCTCCACCTGCATCCTCCAGTGCCTCTGCTTGCACCTCCACCTGCAGCCATCCGAACTGGTGTACAGCAGACCACCACTGTGAAAGCGCTGTTGGCACGTGGCAAACATTTGTCTCCTTCACAGCTGGCGAGAAAACTCATGTCACCAGTTAAACCCTGTGAGTGGGAGTGTGAATATTGAATTTTCTCTACAGCAGTTCTACATGTATTCATTTATTGTTATGGCAAACTTGTCCACTTACTGTTTCCAGATCCATTAATGCAGTCCACTTTACCTCCTCCAGCAGCAGAACCCCCGGCCAAACATTTGTCCCGAAATCAGCTTTTCGCTACTGGTAAGTAAGCACCATCTTACATACGTTTGTCTCTGTGTATTGTTCACAGTAATAGTGTTAACATTTGTGCTCCAGGCACTTCCGTTCCCACTGCTGAAGATGATGATGAGGAGCTGGTATTTGCTGCATCACAATGTGAAGCACAGCTAAATACAGGTGTGGCATATGACACAAATGCAATAAGAATGTTTTGTGAAAACACACTGAGAAGCATTGTTTTTGAAAAAAAATCTACATTTTTAAATATTTTTTGTTTACAATACAGAAAAGTCACATCATGCCATCTTGTGCCTTGAGTGGGATGCATTCTTTGAGTGCACTTCTTCAAAACCTTAAGGATGTCCAAAGGTGTCAGTGTATTTATTTGCGTTTCCAAACTTACCCGTTGTTAATCAATCACAGAATAACTTTTTCACACCGCTTGCTCTTCTCACTCATGCTTTATCTCCCCCTGAGCCAGGATGGTGGAGGTTCATTGTTCTAGTGATTAGAGGAACAGTTTTTCCTTACTGTGTTTGTGTGCATGCTTCATGTCTGTGGGCATCATAACTTTATACTGAATTCATCACGCCTCATTTTCCTTACTCAACTCCATCTGATCCTCATTCTCATAGAGCTATATTGATTCCATATTCCTTACATCAATAATATGCTCTTTGCTTCTTAACACTAGTACCATTTTCTTCACTATTATTCCTAATTATAATCATAACAATTATTAACACTTATCCAAAATTACTACTTCGCAGGCTATTTGTGGGCTGCATTTATGACATATTACTATCAAATGCAAGTCAACAGACATAATGTTTTTGTTACTGTTCACTCAGAGGCCTGTGCCGGTCCGTCTCCATCGGCGGAAACAGCAAAAACACCAGATCTTCCTCATCATCAGCCACCTGCTGAGCTTCCTGTTCACTGGAAAGATCATCTTCCACCTTTCCAGCATGAGTGGATCCGGAGCACACTGTTTAAGGCCAATACGCGAACTGGCAAGCCAGAACTTGTGTCCCAGCTGAAGCTTTGGTGGTATCCTCCTCAGCCCCCTTTAATTCACTCTCAGCCGCCCGCCTCACCTGACCTCTTCTTCTGTCGGCCCCTTTTATTATGGATGCCGCTGAAGATGTGGTTATTTCCTCTTGTCTGTGTTCGCCCAGACTGTGGTAGGCACAGACTAACAGCAGCCGGACTTTACCGTACCGTGCGCAAGGTCTTGGACATCGACGGGTGGTATGACCTTGCCACTGAGTATCTGGAGTGCAAACGCTGCAAAAAGAAGTATCCTGCCTGGTCCGAGGACATCTTAGGACAGCTGGATATGAGCCACCGCAGTCAGTTTCCAGCTTTACTGACATATAGGTAATTCATAATGACAATCATTAATTGTTGGGCACTTTTATTGCTGTTGTTTTTTTTTTTTACTAACCAAAGTATTTAAATGATTATACTGTTGTTTCCTTAGATACTCATGTGACAACCGAGTGCTGAGGATGATGAGGGAGAGGACACTGGGCAACAGTGTGACTCAGCTTTACAAGAAGCTGATGGAGCAACACAGTGAGGCATGGACACAGCGTGTCCTGCAGTACCTGACTGCCTGCGAACCATTCACAAGGCCCTCCCTTGTGCAGCCTCCTGTGTTTGCTGAGCCTCCCCTTTTACCTGCCCTGCCTAAACCTAAGTGGCTGTTAGCTGTGTACGCCAGGGATGTTCTGGGGCGACTGCACGAGGTCAAGGCAAAAATTACTTCTGTCTTTGGCTGTGTTCTCAAGATGGACTCCACAAAAAAGGCCTGTCTATATCCAGAAATTTGCCAGATATGGATATGTGTGTGTGCATAATGAACACTTTTTTTAACCCTTTTATTTTTCCCAATAGGTCACAAAGAAACTTGCCGGCGCTGCTTCAGGAACAGCTGCCTGGTGCACAAATGTGGGGAATGAACACGGCCAAGTCCTTGTCTCTGTGCTGACAGCCTCCGAGGGACATGGACTGGACCCCATGGCAGCTGGCCTGATGAAACGCTACCAGGAGGCAGGAGTGGCAGCCCCAAAAGTAATGTACGTGGACAGAGATTGCTGCAGTCAGCACGGCCAATCTCGGGTGAAGATCATGTTTTCGGAGTGGGATGAGCTTGAAGTGCGCCTTGACGTCTGGCATTTCATGCGACGATTTGCTGCAGGTGTCACAACAGAGGCTCATCCGCTCTACGGGATCTTCATGGCACGTCTGTCCATGTGCATCTTTCAGTGGGATCCAGAGGATGTGGCTGCTCTTCGCCATGCAAAGGAGGGTGAGCTGGCGGCAAAAAAGACTGGCCACATCTCAGAAAAGGCGGTCAGTGCTCGCATCACCCGGAGAGAGTTGGCACTGCACTGCCGGAGGAGGACCAGGGGGGTGGAGGAGACCACCAGATTGATTGACTCACTGATTGGTCTATTTGACAGTGCGGATGGGAAGGACACTCTGGGAGTTCCTCTGCTGGATCATGAACGAATTCAGCAGATATGGAAAGAACAGCGGAAGCACGTCCAGTGTATCCAAGACCCAGAGAACTTCCCACTCTACATGAAGAAGGGGACACTGAAGAAAGGCGGTGTGGAGCTGTGCTGCTACAGGTGTGCCCGTGGCTCCACCTCCTTGGAGTCATTCCACCTCCACCTGAACCGTTTTATTCCAGGTATTGCATACATATTGATTACTTCCATTACTTTAAAGTAATGTCATATTAATAAATGTCACACTCTACAGTAATATTATAGTTCTTTTCTGATGTCATAAGCATTGACAAAGCTGTCTTGCCTTTCAAGTCACTAGTAACTTTGGTTATAATGACAATAATTTTTATTATTATTATTATTTAGGAACCAGTGCCAGTGATGCGCATTTTCAGGCCTATCTCCTTGAGGGCTTGATGCGCTGGAATGAGGACCGAATGGAAGATGCCATAAAAGGAGCATCCTCCATCCGGTTATATGGCAGTGCAGTGAAAGAGGCTGTGAACAAGCTTAGCCAAACTGTCTTTGGGAAGCCCTGGGCTGAGCGTTATCGCCCTCCTGGAGCATATACAGGCAACAAATTCATTAATTGATTCTTTTGTAAAATTCTAGTAAGTTATCTATTTAGCCTTTAATGTACTAGAAAAAATTTTAAGAACACTTTCTTTTTTCCATTTTATTCTGGTAGGTGAATTGCTGGGAATGGAGTATCTGTACAGCCAGACCGGCAAAACACTGACTCCAGTGCTCCAGAACCCAGAGGAGGAAGACAGGCTGGTGGAGCAAGTTGATGACCAGGACCTGCAAGATGAGGGGTTTGAGGATGAGATCACAGAGGACATCACAGTTCCAGTGCTGTATGAGGATGACCCTGGCCGTGATCTTGAAAACAGCCCCTCATCTTTGCCTCTGCCTCAGTCCCCAGCATCACTAGCTGAGCCGTTCACATCATCTGGTGGAGAAGGACAGCATCTTGCCCCTGCCCCTTCAGTGCTGACACAGCCATCTGACTCTGGAAGAAGTGTCTCCGACGAGGCTCAGGTAAGACACTTTAAGGGCTTTATTTAATTTCAATCTCATTTTATTCCACATATATTAACATCAATCTGCATTTACTAGGGAGCAGTCATTGGGCCCGATGGCATCGCTGGGTGGGACAAGGTCCAGGATCTGGCTGGTTACCTGGTGGGTCTTCGTGAGGCTCCTTACCTCACTGACCTGCAGGTGACAGACGTCATCCGGCTTTGGACAGCTCTCCCTGATAGCGATAAACATCGGGTCAACTATCAGCCTCGACATCAGCCTCAACTGACTCATGGACGCTTTAAGGCACCGAAGCGGTCCGGAGTCACACCGGGTGTGGAGAGTGTGAAACGGTGTCTGATTGGACATCCTGGGGGTCCAGCACAGTGGCCCAGCACCAGCCGCTTGGTTGAGGCTATTTGTACGAAGCTGTGTGCTTTACACAAGTCACCAACCAAGAAGGCTGGAGTTTGCACCCCCAGGTGGTCTAAAATCCTCTCTGATTACCACCACATCCGAGAGCTGGTGCTTAACAATCGTAGGCTGATGGATGAGACAATGATCCAGCTGTTCGAGCTAAACCAGAGGACACTCATCCAGTGGTAAGCAAGGCATATTACTTGCTTTAAATTAACTGAATACTTCTAAACATATGTATAATACAAGTAATTTTTTCAGGTTTCAGCGGCGGCAGAAGAGTCAGGAAATGAGTGTCCTTGCTCAGGGACTGACTCCACCTGATCCAGTTGCTGTGGCTGATACGCAGCTTCCTCCACCGAGGGACAAATTGGATGAAGCGCCGTCAACATCGGGCCCAAAGCATCAATTCATCCTTCCTCCAAATCAAGAAGGACAGGCTCCTCGTCTGCGACCAGGTCGACAGCCAGCTGCTGCCACCAGGGAGTGCCCCATCGCACCTGCCCCCACAGCATCAGGAGTTGTGCAGCCCATTTTCAGCACCTGGGTCATTGTTAGGCACACTAGTCCTTAACCCAGACATGACTGTGTCAATGGTGATTCCAACTTCTGGTGCTTCAACATCCAGTGCAGGCTCAACTCTGCCTGCTCCTGCATCTGCCGCTCCACCCGTGTCCCGTTACACACCCAGAGGAACAGGCGTCGGCGGGCCCTGGAGAAGGAAAGCGGTGTCCCTAAGAGGAAGTATGTGCGAGGGGTTACTTTCAACATGTGCAGCAAATGTGGGCAGCCCAAAACTAAAGAGTTTGGCCATAGCCGATATGGTAATGCCACATTTTGTTTGCGTGCCTCAAATGGCAAATCTTTAGATGACTGGTTGGAAGAACAGCGGCAGCAAAATAAATGCCAAACTCCACCTCCTCCTAAATAATATCTTTCCTGTATATATTTGTATATATTACATGGGTCCACTCTTTCATATTGTCCTGTATATATTGTGTGTGTGTATATATATAGATATATGTGTGTGTGTGTACTCATTTCAATATTTGTGTGTATTTATTTTAATAAAACATTTTACATTTTTGAAGTGTCTTTTGATAATTTAATCTGATAAATAATATCAAACAAATCATATCTCACAAAAAACACACATTTTAGAAGAAACATTTTTATTCATTTTATTTAACCATAAACATGAACATGTAATATGATTTTTTAAAACAATATACACAAATAAATATCAATCAATATAATTATGTCTGTATTATATTGATTGA
>CM074287.1:22802501-22817501 GCA_037194245.1 Opsariichthys bidens
AAACTCATTGTCAGGCCAGTTTATAGTCATGGCCATGTTTATTACCACAGTTATACGTTTTACATTTAGCTTGTTAAATTATCATTACACACTTAATGTACAAATATCTTTCAGATTACTTTCTGATTTTAATTTCAGAAAATGTACGCATATCCTGTTTTTCGCCGCCAATCGCCATCATCAAACCGACTCCTCATGGCGCCGTCGGCAGAGGCAAAGCGCCTTGAAAATGTGGAGTCTGGTAGGGCCAAAACCAAGGAGGAGGTGCTGGCAGAGGCCACTGCTTTTGTCAGTACAAATGGTGGAGACACCAGTGACCTGTTTTTAGTACTGGCTCACTGCAAACTTCAGTTTGGGAAGTACCAGGGCCAGAGATTCAGATGGCTCCTGGAAAACTCTCTGGGGTATGCAGTGTATTTGGTGCTAAGCATTTCTAATGAGATAGTGCAGACAACCCCTCTGTCAGAAAATAAACAACTTTTCCTACAGTACACTTCTCATATTAGAGAGATGGCAGAAGAAGTGGAAAAGTATGAGAGGAAGCAGGAAATGCAAGCAGAAGCCCGGGCAACTGGAGACCAGGGCTGCTTGATGGTGGAGTTTGGTGACTTCCAGGGCCGGTCCATGAAGGATGTTTATGAGGACCAGAGCAAGGAGGCCAAAGCCCTCATCAGGTACCTTGTTTATGTGGCAGTTTGAGTTGTTAAATTAACGTCGACTAGCCACGGAAATGGCCGGGACCCACAAAAATGGATTTTAGGTACCAAAGCACGCAGATACGTAGTGGCCGAGTCAGATGACAGACAAATGATGATACATATATAAAATGATTTATTCAAAAAACACTATTCCATAAAATACAGCACAATCTAGCTGAAAAGAACTCCTAAACCACAGATTAGGTCCAGCACACACACCCACGCTCACACACACACACACGCACACACCTTCCACTCAGAACCTGAGGGAATTTGTCCTGACTATCAGAGTCAACACAGAACCACACATGTGCTCTCTCACAACACTCCTCCCGCTGTGAATCACGGCAGAACTGTCCATCAAACCACCACCACACCCAGAAGACTTCAGGGCGGACCAAGGTACCCAGATTCTGAAGGGAAAGACAAGAGTAATATCAAGTAACTAAAAAAACAAAAAAACACACACTTTCACATAAAATCGTTCAATGAAGGCATCCAGTCACGTCTACGCCAGAAAGGCCTGTCTTTCTCTCACCAACAACATCAGCTAACCTGTGATGCTTATGGACAGTGATCGATGCACTAACGGGCGATAATGGATTCCCCTATTACTTCATTGATACATGAAATAAATTACAAAAGTACAAACAGAAAAGCAACTAAACAGAGAGACACCTGGAAAAAAATGCAAAAAACAGACGGAACACTCGGAATAACACACAAATACAAGGGTGCACTGCCACATAGATCTTCGTCACTTGCAAGGTTACCTCCACTTCTCGTTCTCAGACCATATTACAGCATAATTTAGATTTTTTTGGCAGGCTGGCTAGCCCGACGTAGATCAACCTGGCGTCGTACTGCAATGGAAGGTGGCTGTCACTGTAGAGTTTAGGATTCGCATACAAGTTCATGATAATTGCACAGAACAGAGAGACGGACGCACGGACGGCGCCTTGCGAATGATAAACACCATCCAGTCCGTCCGAAGTCGTCGCGGTGGTACACGCAGATGGTAATAACAAGAATGTAGGCATGAGACGACGGCGTCCCTCAAAGCTTCATAGTCAGCTAAACCTGCGCAAACACTTCACGCCATGTATATGGTTAAAACTATAACGTTAGGTTTTAGGAGGTGATCGATGATTAGCTTAGCAGACGACAAGCTGCATCAATACCTGCGGGGAAATAAACATCACGCGCCGCAGGCACTCGATGACGTGCAAAAAGGCTCACAATGATCGGTTCACTCCCCTGTGTCTGCCGTTCTCCCCAGCCACACATCCTGAACCAAAACAGGCGCCCCAAGAATGACGTCACTTACTAGAACCGGAATAGTACGCTTGCCTACATGTGTCGACCTCTTTTTATATTAGGCGGCCCACCACCATATTTGGAGGTTAACCTATGAGGGCTGATAACATCACCAAATCTACCCCCCCCTTTAGTCATCGTATAGTCCCGACGATGTGGAAAAAGCAACTACTGGTCCCACGGTTGAACCAGGGCCGGGCCCACACTAGAAAATGGCAGAATTATGTTTACTTCACTTCCTACGCTCGCGGCACCGTAGGGTACCGGATTTGGAGGGCTGACCTGCCACCACACTGCTGTTTCTTCTTGTGGCACCCCCTGAACATTAATGGAGGTCTGAAACTATGGGTTCTAACTCTAGCGAGAGCTGGCGCCGATCTCCATGTATTCCCACTACAGGGGGCTAGTGGAGTCACTCCGACTCTCGGAACTTAGGATTAGTCCTGGCTCTGATGGAGCCCCACTCACCTTTCACTCCCTTGAGTAAACCGATGGGGCCTTAACACCACACGGGGCTAAATCCCCGTCCCTCTGATTCGTCTCTATATCAGGAGGTGACGATGCTCAACATGCCCTGCCAGGGACTCAGTTACATGCTGGGGATGTTAAGATTACGAGGTATCAAAGACTGGCACGATGAACGGGACGAACCTTCTCACAGGGCTGACTGGGCCACGGTGTACCAACTTGACCACCTATCTCGTTGGGGTCTGGACTACTTGATATACCGTACGAGCTCCATTGTATGTACTCATTATGACGTCCCAAAGCCATGCTCACGCAGAATAGAATCCAGTTGGACCATAGACAGACTGGCTGTTGCCTTACCTGTCCGATCGTGCTTGGCCTTGCGATGTTGGGCTGCCGCTTTGCAGCCGCTCGCGGGCGCCATCAAAAGCCACTTGAAAGCCGGGGATGATTGTCTTCCACCCAATGAATGGAACACTACCGCCACTGGCTCCTGCACCGGACCCCAGCAGGAAGTCCACGGTTAATCTAGGCTCCTGCCCAAAAAACATCAAATAATAAGGGGGCTTCTCCAGTGGTTGTGCTTGGTGGGGAGTGGTGTTGTAACAAAAAACAACCTGGGGCATACAAGATGCCCTAGTCCCTCTTTACTCCCGGTGGGCAAAGTGCTCGCAATAAATTGTGCAGAGTCCGGTTTAAACGGTTCGCACTGGCCATACCGCTGGGGTGGTATGGTGTAGTGCGAGATCTTTGCCCACTGGTAGAGATTACACAGCTGCTGAATAAGAGACGGGACTCAAAGTTTCCGGCCTTGGTCTTGATGAATGGATTACGGCCTGGAACTCCGACTTATAAAACCCACTCACCCACCAAGGACACGAGCCAAGAGTCTCCGCCTGTTGTTCTGAGTAGGAATTGCTACCGTGAATTTACTGAAAACGTCCGTCATCACTAGCACTTTTCCTGCCCTGATGAGAGGGTTCCAAGACGTGAAGTCGAGGGCCACTATTTCATTTGGGCGAGTAGGCCAATAAGCTGGGCCATATAACTCCGAGCGACTGGTGCAGCCCCCTTAGCTGCTGAACACCGCTCGCTCTGCTGCACCCACTTGGGTACATCGGCTGACATCCCTGGCCAGTAGCATCGTTGCCGCACCAATACTCCAGGTGCGCTCAGATGCCTGATGCCCATGACATGAGTAATTGGTTCAGTACCTCAGGTTGTAACACGGCCACATGGCAGCACCAGTGAAGCACCGCTTCGCACCATCGGGGACGATGGACCCTTCGATTTACCAGACCCTCCATGTTCCTCTTAGAGGGTCCATGCCGAAGTAATATTAGCAACCAGATTAGGTAAGGTTCGTCTCTCACGCGGCCCTTGGGCCTCGCCTTTGGCGATCAATATACTGAGTAGCTACTCCAAGAAGGGGTCCTCTCCTCTGTTCTAGGCGCCACCATTTTCTGGCACCGAGACGACAACCGGAATGGCTAGGAAGCCCTCACCGCACAGGTTTCCTCGGACTAAACACGCCGCACGCCTCAGGCAGCTCGGGGACTACCATACCCGACTGGATATTGTCCTTGCGGCCTGGTTCCCGAGAAGGTACCGCGATAACGCATCCGATTCTGGTTAGACTTACCATGATCGATTACTGTACTACAAAATCGAAAAGCCGCAGTTCGGCTGCCATCGCAGTCCGTTGGCGGCCCAATTTGACAGTGTGGCAGGTGACTCAGGATATTTGTCAGTAGGACAATAAACGATGACCCCCCAACAGGTAATTTCTACGGAAAAATTTTCTGCCATGGCCCATTTTAAGGCCAAAAAAACTCGGAGTTCGCATGGAGCTGTATGTGAGCAGTATTACGCTCCGCTGGGCCGAAGACTTCGGCCTTCATGTTAAGCCACTGGCCTCACCATGATCAACTCTTGGGAAAGCACCGCCCTAACCCTACATAGCTGGCGTCAATCTTAAGATAAACGGAAGTTTAAAGTCGGTATGCAAGGACCGGGCCAGTGTGAGTTCTGCTTCAAAGTACGAAAACGCTATGCTCGCCACTGTTCCGACCACCACGGCGCCGATTCCTGTCTCGACATACTCGACTTTCCTTTAATTTGCCTTCAGTCACCAGCGAGCAACGGAGCTGCACTGAGGGCGAACCCCTCCACAAATCGCCTGTTAGTATATAACGTAACCAGAAAGGTCCGTAGCTCGGACCACGGTCTTTTAGGGCAGGGGCAACTGCGCTACGGCCCTCAACCTTTCCTGGGTCTGTAGATACCCTGGGAGTATTACATGTCCCAGTATTTTACCTGTTCCCTGAAAAAAACGGCGCACTTTTCCAGTTAACTTTGAGGCCACGCGTCTCGTAGGCGACCCCAGCACCATCCTCAATCTCTTGCAGATGGTTTGCACGGAGGAGGAGTACACAATAATATCGTAAGATACACTAGACCGACTGTGTTGTGGTCGCTAAAAGAGCCGCTCATCAAACGCTTGGAAGGTACCGGGTGCGTTGCATCAGGCCAAAGGGCATACGATTCCATTCCGTATAAGCCAAAGGGTGTGCAGAGGCCCGTTTTATAACGATTCAGGACTCAGAAACAGGGACTTGATTGATACCGTGGCCAGATCTTAATGTAGTGAACCAGCGGGGGCCCTGTTAAAGGAATATAATGTTTCTTCAAGTCGACCGGGCAACATGGCAGAACGGAGTCTTTTCGAGTCTTAGAATTGAAGTTGGCGGTAGTCTATGATTAAGCGAAAGGCTACCGTCTTCTTATTTACCATACCTTCCGGGATTGCATATGGCTGCAATCTCTGGTTCACCTGAGCATCTAACAGATGGCTCTATGGGTGTCTTAACCACACTCATATTCGACGGAGGAAATTCGTCTATAGCAGTTGATCGGACAGGAGTTCATCTAATTAAAGGGATTTATGACGAAAAAAGGTTAGTGCAACCAAGATCTCCTTCCGCCAGTTGGAAACACACTCTGGAATTCCCAAAGGAGATAGCGCCTACCTGTTTGATTTCGTCCGACAACCTTGCAAGCTCTATATTTTCTGACGCACTCTGCCTCGGAAACACACACAAACTTATCACAGGTTGTTGTTCTAACTTGTTGCTGTCGAAACTCGGTCAGCCCAGGGAGGATACAAATTAGCTTTCCTGCAGCTTCCCTAGGATTGTGGTAGGTTACAAAACAGCCAGCGTAAGTATACTACGTTAAACACAGGTACTTAGAAACTGTACCACCGCTCACAGCACTAAAGACGGAGAGGTAATAAGCCACAGGTAACCTGGTTCAAGGGGCTTCAAATAAACACTGTTTACCACTAAACACAGAACGAAACATGTGAGGCAAGTTTACAATCTTCAGAGTCCCGCTGCGGACGCGACATACTCGGACGCCCCCGGATTTTGGTATTACCTCCACATGTACGAAGACCATCCACTTTTTGACAAGCTTTGAAGGCTGGGGATAACTCCGTATCCCGTGTTACTGATTGTAATCAAATAAGGTGCTGTGCTGTCCGAAGAGTCGCGTATAGCCAACGACTAAGAAAAAACACTTCATTCTAGAAATACCAGGGAATACTCAGATTAGTGCATTGGGGGGTCACGAACCACCAATATTCCACACCTGGATTACGGTCGACAATATTCAATATTAATTCTATGTAGCCTATTATAGGGAGATTTCCAGACATTGGGCGGCTCTGAGCGCAACGTGGCTATTGACTGCCAACGATCCTGGCCATGGTTAAACCCATGACTAAAAACAGTTCTGTTAATGGTCGATTCAGGAAACCAGTATTCACAGAGGGTACTGAGGACACCCCCAATTCGTGACGCATGGTTCTGTGGGGGCAAGGGGAGACTAGATGCGACGTGGGGGACACTATCAAAGAAACACCGGGAGCCATTATAACCCAAACCCCTGGACTGTGGCTCTGCAGCCGGTGGGGACTAGTTTTCCGAAATATGGTTGAAAAGCCAGACCTAAACTGGCATACTTCGACGGCTAACGAGTTCACATGGGGGATGAGCCCGGAGGCGCCGGAGAGTGAGGTTGCCGATTAACTTCGAGCATAATGACGGGCATGCTTGGCACCGACGGCAAATCACGACGCAAAAGTGGCGAATACGACGCGAAACTGGGGACTTTGGCTACTGGGTTAGAATCTGAGTAAGTTGATCAATTTGCTTTTGCTGTTGATGAGCATTTCGCAATTCCCCTAATTCCATGGTTGCGCGCTCCCCCCCAGTT
The DNA here is from genome assembly GCA_037194245.1 of Opsariichthys bidens. Classification (NCBI taxonomy): domain Eukaryota; kingdom Metazoa; phylum Chordata; class Actinopteri; order Cypriniformes; family Xenocyprididae; genus Opsariichthys; species Opsariichthys bidens. The sequence continues at coordinate 22,809,263 of CM074287.1, forward strand.
CGGAGTTTTATCCTGTATCGCCTTGAACCCACATTGGATCCCGTGCCCAAGGTGCAGATTGGCTGGCCCCCTGACAACCCCGGGGGCCATCCTTCGTTTCCCAGCGAATAGCTTCCCTCGCACGTCCAAAAGTGTTGCAGCAGGGCTGACGCCGTATAGCTGTTTTAATTCGGGCGTAACGCATTATTAGACACTTCAAATAAATTGGGTCCCGTACTTTTTTATGACGTCTGCATTCAATATAGCATTGACGGTGACTGATGTTTAAGTTTATCGAAAGGACCTACAGTACCAGGGAGAACTATTTGTTACCGTTTCTCCTCCAAACTGTCGACAGTGAATTAAAAGCTCATTGAAGTGCAACATAAGATACTGTTGCAACCATATAACTCACGCAGTTGCTGAAATAAATTTTCGTTGGGTCATCTTTGTCCATACTTGGACGATATCTAAATTTCCTCTCGGAGCCTTCTTCGACGATGCTCAAACAAAAAGAAAAGCCTTTCAGCAAAACCCGTACATAGTCCGCATGCGCATTACACGCCTCTGCTTCTTCGACCATTCTTCAATGCCGTTATACCAGATCTACCAATTGAATTTGGACAACGCCGTTCTCGCGGATACGATCCGAAGCGTTCGAGGTACCGATGTTTTGAAGTCAACGGAATGGGCGTTACGGTGTGACGCACTACCGAGCTGCGCCAGGATAAGCAACTCAACCGGTGCCCGTTTCCTGTCGCAATCTTCATTATCCAGCTTTAACTGTATCACAAGATCTTCATTTACTGTAACTCAGCTCATCACCAAATATTATGGGGGGCATTACCAGAGAAACATACACCGTTTTATCACATTAAACAAAAAACAATTCACCTGTCTGATTGTACAACAGCCACCTAGTACCAGCCCGACTACGACACAATGTGTAGGTTTGGGGCAGTTTTGAGTTTAAATTAAGTGCGACTTACGCCACCCGGAAATGGCCGGGAACCACCAAAATGGATTTAAGGTTCCACAAGAGCACGCAGATAGTAGTGTTGGCGAGTCAAGATGAACAGACAATGATGATAATATAAAATGATTTATTCAAAAAAACACTACTTCATAATATACAGCTCAATCTCTGACAGAACTCCTAACCAGATAGACGTCCAAGCACACACACCACGCACACACACACACCGCACACACCTACCACTTAGAACCTTGCGGGAAATTGTCTGACTATCAGTTCACACAGGCAACCACACGTGCTCTCTACAACACTCACCCGCTAGTGAACACGCTTGCGACTGTCATCAAACCACCACAACACCCAGAAGACTTCAGGGACCACAGTACCCCGATTCTGAAGGGAAAAGACACAAGGAGTAATCAGATAAACAAAAATAGACAAAAACAAACATTTCACATTAAAATCGTCAATGAAGCATTACAGTACGTGCGCCAGACAAGGCTCTGTCTTTCTACACCAAAACATCAGCTAACCTGCTGTGTTATGGACAGTGCTCGATGCAATAACGGGCGGATAGATGGAGTCCCCTATACTTCTTGATACATGAAATAAATACAAAGTGACAAAAGGAAAAGCAACTAAACAGAGACTGAATCCAGGAAAAAAAATGCAAAAACAAGACGGAACCATCGGATAAACACAAATACACAAGGGGTGCCACATAGATCTTCGTCACTGCAGGTTACCTCTCATTCTCGTTCACAGGACCACTATTACAGCAATAAATTTAGTTATTTTGGAGGTGCCGCTACGTAGATCAACCTAGCGCGTTCGTCCTGCAATGGATGGAGGCGTCAACTGTAGAGTTTAGGATTGCATACAAGCTTCATTATAAATTGCACCGAAACAAGAGAGACGGACGCACGAGACGGGCTTGCGAATGAAACCACCTCCAGTCCGTCGAAGACGTCCGTGGTCCACACGCAGTGGAAAATAACAAGGGACGTTAGCATGAGCCGACGGCGTACTCAATAGCTTCAATAGTCAGCTATAACCTGCTGCAACACTTCACGCCATGTATCATGGTAAATTTAACGTTAGGTTTAGGAGGGTGATCGAGGCTGATTAGCTTAGGCATAGAACAAAGGCATCAAATTCATGCGGGGAAATAACATCCCACGCGCGGAGCAGCACTCGATGACGTGCAAAAAGGCTCACAATGATCGCGTTCACTCCGTGTTGCCGTTCTCCCCAAGCACACACTCCTGGAACAAAACAGGCGCCCAAGAATGCAGTCACTTCCTAGACCCGGAATAAGTACGCTTGACTACATGTCGTCGCACCTCTTTTTTATAGGCGGACACACCATAATTGGGAGTTAACCTATCGAGGGTGTATAACTCACTCACATTAAGGCAGATGCCAGGCCCAACACCAACATGGCCATTTTCAAGACATATGTCCTGAAAAGACAGGCTTCTGCTCTAGGCACCAGTGTACGTCAGCCTGCGCCTCTACCTGCATCCTCCAGTGCCTCTGCCTCCACCTGCATCCTCCAGTGCCTCTGCACCTCCACCTGCATCCTCCAGTGCCTCTGCACCTCCACCTGCAGCCATCCGAACTGGTGTACAGCAGACCACCACTGTGAAAGCGCTGTTGGCACGTGGCAAACATTTGTCTCCTTCACAGCTGGCGAGAAAACTCATGTCACCAGTTAAACCCTGTGAGTGGGAGTGTGAATATTGAATTTTCTCTACAGCAGTTCTACATGTATTCATTTATTGTTATGGCAAACTTGTCCACTTACTGTTTCCAGATCCATTAATGCAGTCCACTTTACCTCCTCCAGCAGCAGAACCCCCGGCCAAACATTTGTCCCGAAATCAGCTTTTCGCTACTGGTAAGTAAGCACCATCTTACATACGTTTGTCTCTGTGTATTGTTCACAGTAATAGTTTTAACATTTTGTGCTCCAGGCACTTCCGTTCCCACTGCTGAAGATGATGATGAGGAGCTGGTATTTGCTGCATCACAATGTGAAGCACAGCTAAATACAGGTGTGGCATATGACACAAATGCAATAAGAATGTTTTGTGAAAACACACTGAGAAGCATTGTTTTTGAAAAAAAATCTACATTTTTAAATATTTTTTGTTTACAATACAGAAAAGTCACATCATGCCTTGAGTGGGATGCATTCTTTGAGTGCACTTCTTCAAAACCTTAAGGATGTCCAAAGGTGTCAGTGTATTTATTTGCGTTTCCAAACTTACCCGTTGTTAATCAATCACCGAATAACTTTTTCACACCGCTTGCTCTTCTCACTCATGCTTTATCTCCCCCTGAGCCAGGATGGTGGAGGTTCATTGTTCTAGTGATTAGAGGAACAGTTTTTCCTTACTGTGTTTGTGTGCATGCTTCATGTCTGTGGGTATCATAACTTTATACTGAATTCATCACGTCTCATTTTCCTTACCCAACTTCATCTGATCCTCATTCTCATAGAGCTATATTGATTCCATATTCCTTACATCAATAATATGCTCTTTGCTTCTTAACACTAGTACCATTTTCTTCACTATTATTCCTAATTATAATCATAACAATTATTAACACTTATCCAAAATTACTACTTCGCAGGCTATTTGTGGGCTGCATTTATGACATATTACAATCAAATGCAAGTCAACAGACATAATGTTTTTGTTACTGTTCACTCAGAGGCCTGTGCCGGTCCGTCTCCATCGGCGGAAACAGCAAAAAACACCAGATCTTCCTCATCATCAGCCACCTGCTGAGCTTCCTGTTCACTGGAAAGATCATCTTCCACCTTTCCAGCATGAGTGGATCCGGAGCACACTGTTTAAGGCCAATACGCGAACTGGCAAGCCAGAACTAGTGTCCCAGCTGAAGCTTTGGTGGTATCCTCCTCAGCCCCCTTTAATTCACTCTCAGCCGCCCGCCTCACCTGACCTCTTCTTCTGTCGGCCCCTTTTATTATGGATGCCGCTGAAGATGTGGTTATTTCCTCTTGTCTGTGTTCGCCCAGACTGTGGTAGGCACAGACTAACAGCAGCCGGACTTTACCGTACCGTGCGCAAGGTCTTGGACATCGACGGGTGGTATGACCTTGCCACTGAGTATCTGGAGTGCAAACGCTGCAAAAAGAAGTATCCTGCCTGGTCCGAGGACATCTTAGGACAGCTGGATATGGGCCACCGCAGTCAGTTTCCAGCTTTACTGACATATAGGTAATTCATAATGACAATCATTAATTGTTGGGCACTTTTATTGCTGTTGTTTTTTTTTTTACTAACCAAAGTATTTAAATGATTATACTGTTGTTTCCTTAGATACTCATGTGACAACCGAGTGCTGAGGATGATGAGGGAGAGGACACTGGGCAACAGTGTGACTCAGCTTTACAAGAAGCTGATGGAGCAACACAGTGAGGCATGGACACAGCGTGTCCTGCAGTACCTGACTGCCTGCGAACCATTCACAAGGCCCTCCCTTGTGCAGCCTCCTGTGTTTGCTGAGCCTCCCCTTTTACCTGCCCTGCCTAAACCTAAGTGGCTGTTAGCTGTGTACGCCAGGGATGTTCTGGGGCGACTGCACGAGGTCAAGGCAAAAATTACTTCTGTCTTTGGCTGTGTTCTCAAGATGGACTCCACAAAAAAGGCCTGTCTATATCCAGAAATTTGCCAGATATGGATATGTGTGTGTGCATAATGAACACTTTTTTTAACCCTTTTATTTTTCCCAATAGGTCACAAAGAAACTTGCCGGCGCTGCTTCAGGAACAGCTGCCTGGTGCACAAATGTGGGGAATGAACACGGCCAAGTCCTTGTCTCTGTGCTGACAGCCTCCGAGGGACATGGACTGGACCCCATGGCAGCTGGCCTGATGAAACGCTACCAGGAGGCAGGAGTGGCAGCCCCAAAAGTAATGTACGTGGACAGAGATTGCTGCAGTCAGCACGGCCAATCTCGGGTGAAGATCATGTTTTCGGAGTGGGATGAGCTTGAAGTGCGCCTTGACGTCTGGCATTTCATGCGACGATTTGCTGCAGGTGTCACAACAGAGGCTCATCCGCTCTACGGGATCTTCATGGCACGTCTGTCCATGTGCATCTTTCAGTGGGATCCAGAGGATGTGGCTGCTCTTCGCCATGCAAAGGAGGGTGAGCTGGCGGCAAAAAAGACAGGCCACATCTCAGAAAAGGCGGTCAGTGCTCGCATCACCCGGAGAGAGTTGGCACTGCACTGCCGGAGGAGGACCAGGGGGGTGGAGGAGACCACCAGATTGATTGACTCACTGATTGGTCTGTTTGACAGTGCGGATGGGAAGGACACTCTGGGAGTTCCTCTGCTGGATCATGAACGAATTCAGCAGATATGGAAAGAACAGCGGAAGCACGTCCAGTGTATCCAAGACCCAGAGAACTTCCCACTCTACATGAAGAAGGGGACACTGAAGAAAGGCGGTGTGGAGCTGTGCTGCTACAGGTGTGCCCGTGGCTCCACCTCCTTGGAGTCATTCCACCTCCACCTGAACCGTTTTATTCCAGGTATTGCATACATATTGATTACTTCCATTACTTTAAAGTAATGTCATATTAATAAATGTCACACTCTACAGTAATATTATAGTTCTTTTCTGATGTCATAAGCATTGACAAAGCTGTCTTGCCTTTCAAGTCACTAGTAACTTTGGTTATAATGACAATAATTTTTATTATTATTATTATTTAGGAACCAGTGCCAGTGATGCGCATTTTCAGGCCTATCTCCTTGAGGGCTTGATGCGCTGGAATGAGGACCGAATGGAAGATGCCATAAAAGGAGCATCCTCCATCCGGTTATATGGCAGTGCAGTGAAAGAGGCTGTGAACAAGCTTAGCCAAACTGTCTTTGGGAAGCCCTGGGCTGAGCGTTATCGCCCTCCTGGAGCATATACAGGCAACAAATTCATTAATTGATTCTTTTGTAAAATTCTAGTAAGTTATCTATTTAGCCTTTAATGTACTAGAAAAAATTTTAAGAACACTTTCTTTTTTCCATTTTATTCTGGTAGGTGAATTGCTGGGAATGGAGTATCTGTACAGCCAGACCGGCAAAACACTGACTCCAGTGCTCCAGAACCCAGAGGAGGAAGACAGGCTGGTGGAGCAAGTTGATGACCAGGACCTGCAAGATGAGGGGTTTGAGGATGAGATCACGGAGGACATCACAGTTCCAGTGCTGTATGAGGATGACCCTGGCCGTGATCTTGAAAACAGCCCCTCATCTTTGCCTCTGCCTCAGTCCCCAGCATCACTAGCTGAGCCGTTCACATCATCTGGTGGAGAAGGACAGCATCTTGCCCCTGCCCCTTCAGTGCTGACACAGCCATCTGACTCTGGAAGAAGTGTCTCCGACGAGGCTCAGGTAAGACACTTTAAGGGCTTTATTTAATTTCAATCTCATTTTATTCCACATATATTAACATCAATCTGCATTTACTAGGGAGCAGTCATTGGGCCCGATGGCATCGCTGGGTGGGACAAGGTCCAGGATCTGGCTGGTTACCTGGTGGGTCTTCGTGAGGCTCCTTACCTCACTGACCTGCAGGTGACAGACGTCATCCGGCTTTGGACAGCTCTCCCTGATAGCGATAAACATCGGGTCAACTATCAGCCTCGACATCAGCCTCAACTGACTCATGGACGCTTTAAGGCACCGAAGCGGTCCGGAGTCACACCGGGTGTGGAGAGTGTGAAACGGTGTCTGATTGGACATCCTGGGGGTCCAGCACAGTGGCCCAGCACCAGCCGCTTGGTTGAGGCTATTTGTACGAAGCTGTGTGCTTTACACAAGTCACCAACCAAGAAGGCTGGAGTTTGCACCCCCAGGTGGTCTAAAATCCTCTCTGATTACCACCACATCCGAGAGCTGGTGCTTAACAATCGTAGGCTGATGGATGAGACAATGATCCAGCTGTTCGAGCTAAACCAGAGGACACTCATCCAGTGGTAAGCAAGGCATATTACTTGCTTTAAATTAACTGAATACTTCTAAACATATGTATAATACAAGTAATTTTTTCAGGTTTCAGCGGCGGCAGAAGAGTCAGGAAATGAGTGTCCTTGCTCAGGGACTGACTCCACCTGATCCAGTTGCTGTGGCTGATACGCAGCTTCCTCCACCGAGGGACAAATTGGATGAAGCGCCGTCAACATCGGGCCCAAAGCATCAATTCATCCTTCCTCCAAATCAAGAAGGACAGGCTCCTCGTCTGCGACCAGGTCGACAGCCAGCTGCTGCCACCAGGGAGTGCCCCATCGCACCTGCCCCCACAGCATCAGGAGTTGTGCAGCCCATTTCAGCACCTGGGTCATTGTTAGGCACACTAGTCCTTAACCCAGACATGACTGTGTCAATGGTGATTCCAACTTCTGGTGCTTCAACATCCAGTGCAGGCTCAACTCTGCCTGCTCCTGCATCTGCCGCTCCACCCGTGTCCCGTTACACCCAGAGGAACAGGCGTCGGCGGGCCCTGGAGAAGGAAAGCGGTTCTGTCCCTAAGAGGAAGTATGTGCGAGGGGTTACTTTCAACATGTGCAGCAAATGTGGGCAGCCCAAAACTAAAGAGTTTGGCCATAGCCGATATGGTAATGCCACATTTTGTTTGCGTGCCTCAAATGGCAAATCTTTAGATGACTGGTTGGAAGAACAGCGGCAGCAAAATAAATGCCAAACTCCACCTCCTCCTAAATAATATCTTTCCTGTATATATTTGTATATATTACATGGGTCCACTCTTTCATATTGTCCTGTATATATTGTGTGTGTGTATATATATAGATATATGTGTGTGTGTGTACTCATTTCAATATTTGTGTGTATTTATTTTAATAAAACATTTTACATTTTTGAAGTGTCTTTTGATAATTTAATCTGATAAGTAATATCAAACAAATCATATCTCACAAAAAACACACATTTTAGAAGAAACATTTTTATTCATTTTATTTAACCATAAACATGAACATGTAATATGATTTTTTAAAACAATATACACAAATAAATATCAATCAATATAATTATGTCTGTATTATATTGATTGATATTTATTATTTGCGCAGTTGATTGCACACTTTTCTTTGTATTTAGAAAATGTTATATTTTTATTAATATCCCAAATAAAAGAAAAGAATACTATATTGAATTATATTTTTTTTGTAATTTAATTTTAATTCTTGCTAAATTTCACATACATAAATGTAAGCACAGTAAAACCCA
>CM074287.1:22820001-22840001 GCA_037194245.1 Opsariichthys bidens
TATGTCTAAAATATTAGAAAAATTGTCAATTGTGCTCCTTTTTGGAAAAAAAATGACATCTGCAGCTTTATCATCTGCAGTTAACAGCTTTAATCCAGTGATCCAGTGATCCGAAAAAATGACATCTATAAAACATTTCAGACAAGATTCAGACCCCATAATAGCAAAGAAACTGTGCTTGTTAAAATTACAAATGAAGTAACTCATTTGTAGCTCATTTTGGGAGTGTCCCTAGTGCCATAAAAGCTCAGACTGTCCCATTAGGGAAGTGAGCGTGAAAGAGAAGGGCCAAAACGTGGAGAATGCGGGCGTCGATCCCGCTACCTCTCGCATGCTAAGCGAGCGCTCTACCATTTGAGCTAATTCCCCTGGACGGCTGGGTAAGGGTGTCCATCGCCCTCAAAGACACCGGCGAGGAGCGATCCCTCGCATGTGTGCAGACATTGCAGCGGGATTTCTAATGGGCACAATGAAAAGAGACCATATTTCTTCTGTGCTGGCAACTTTGCACTGGATTTGCACTGGCTACCTTTCATCGTTAAGGCCCTTCTTGGTCTTGCTCCACAGTATCTGTTCATGACTCTACCTCTAGGGTGGTGCTAATAACGGCAAGATAGCGGGTTGGATTCTTGTACAGGCCAGCTTCTAGCAAGTAACTGGTGGTTTCACAGAAACACCCGCTGGCCAGACTGCACGCAGACCTCTACCTGGTAACCACAAGTCTGTAAAATCAATCCAATAGTATGTAAAATTACCTCAGCTGTCCGAATTCAGTCAGTCTTATCAGGTAATGTTAACTGTCATTGATGTGTAAACCTAACAGCTACATATTTGTAACGTTATCAGCTTTACCCGGAGTTGTCTGACTTTGTGTAACTTCAGTAGGCAAACCTTGTTTTTTTTTTTTTTTTTTTTTTTTTTTTTTTTTTTTTTTTAGCAGCAGCAGCAGGGCTCGTTGGTCTAGGAGTATGATTCTCGCTTCGGGTGCGAGAGGTCCCGGGTTCAAATCCCGGACGAGCCCGTCCTTCTCCTCAGGTTTTAATCTTTTCACCCTGATGTGCGTTACAGGCAATAGGCATGTTTCTGGACAATTGAGCGGCAAGCATTGTTGTTACGTGGCCGGTGAAATCAGCTGGTTAGAGCGTGGTGCTAATGCCCCCAAGGTCGCGGGTTCGATCCCCGTACGGGCCAGAGTTTTGCTCTCGGCGACCTTCAGCTTTGCGCTTCTCTCAAGCTTCACTTGCCGTCTCACCGAAATCCCTGCAGGCCAGATGGCCCACAGACTTGGCCGAAATAGCTCAGTTGGGAGAGCGTTAGACTGAAGTTCTAAAGGTCCCTGGTTCAATCCCGGGTTTCGGCATAACATACTATGAGTTGTTTGGTCGAGGTATTTCACTTTCCAAGCGACGTATCACCTAAGATCTTACGGTTCCATGGTGTAATGGTTAGCACTCTGGACCTTGAATCCAGTGATCCGAGTTCAAATCTCGGTGGAGCCTTTTGGTCTCTTTTTGCAGCGGGGGAGAAAAGCAGAGGCGTAGCGCAACTGCTAATATAACTCTAAAGGGGCGGTGAAATCTGCTTCTAGGCTGTATGACTTAATTCTCTGTGGCTCGGTGAGCGATGGTAGCCCACGTTGTGGTTCCATGGTGTAATGGTTAGCACTCTGGACTCTGAATCCAGTGATCCGAGTTCAAATCTCGGTGGGACCTGCTTTTGTCTGGAATATCTTTTCAACAGCAGAGGCCCAAAAGAGCTCATATAGGGAGTGTACCTACGTGCGCAGGCTGTCCCATTGGGGAAGTGAGCGTGAAAGGGAAGGGCCACACGTGGAGCATGCGGGCGAGCCCTCTAACGATTGAGCTAATTCCCCCGGATTTAAAATAGACTGGCATAAAATGTAACTGTTAACAAGATTGTGATTCGGTATCAGAAGTGAGTTCTGTGGTCAGGAAAGCTTGCACCCACGAGGAACGTTACAGGGTGAGTACTCCCAAGCAACCTCCATTACACCTTCAGTTTGGTTTTGCACTAAAAAGCATCACAATTTGTCTAGGCATTGTGTTTGTCTACATGCTTTGGTGATGCTCATTGTGTCTGAAGCTGGCCTGTACGAGGATCCAACCCGCTATCTTGCCGTTATTAGCACCACCCTAGAGGTAGCGTCATGAACAGATACTGTGGAACAAGACCAAGAAGGGCCTTAACGATGAAAGGTAGCCAGTGCAAAGTTGCCAGCACAGAGGAAATATGGTCTCTTTTCGTTGTGCCCATTGGAAATACCTACTAAATAAAAAGGGGAATTGTTAACTGTATCCGAAGACCCTATTCTCAATATTATCCTCTCTATCTCTGTCACACCCAAGACCCTTCAAGCTGGTATTTATTAAGCCTCTTATTAAGAAACCACATCTAGATCCTAGTGAATTGGCAAATTACAGACCCAATGCAAATCTTCCGTTTATGTCTAAAATATTAGAAAAATTGTCAATTGTGCTCCTTTTTGGAAAAAAATGACATCTGCAGCTTTATCATCTGCAGTTAACAGCTTTAATCCAGTGATCCAGTGATCCGAAAAAATGACATCTATAAAACATTTCAGACAAGATTCAGACCCCATAATAGCAAAGAAACTGTGCTTGTTAAAATTACAAATGAAGTAACTCATTTGTAGATCATCTTGGGAGTGTCCCTAGTGCCATAAAAGCTCAGACTGTCCCATTAGGGAAGTGAGCGTGAAAGAGAAGGGCCAAAACGTGGAGAATGCGGGCGTCGATCCCGCTACCTCTAGGGTGGTGCTAATAACGGCAAGATAGCGGGTTGGATTCTTGTACAGGCCAGCTTCTAGCAAGTAACTGGCGGTTTCACAGAAACACCCGCTGGCCAGACTGCACGCAGACCTGGCCGAAATAGCTCTACCTGGTAACCACAAGTCTGTAAAATCAATCCAATAGTATGTAAAATTACCTCAGCTGTCCAAATTCAGTCAGCCTTATCAGGTAATGTTAACTGTCATTGATGTGTAAACCTAACAGCTACATATTTGTGACGTTAACAGCTTTAATCCAGTGATCCAGTGATCCGAAAAAATGACATCTATAAAACATTTCAGACAAGATACAGACCCCATAATAGCAAAGAAACTGTGCTAGTTAAAATTACAAATGAAGTAACTCATTTGTAGCTCATTTTGGGAGTGTCCCTAGTGCCATAAAAGCTCAGACTGTCCCATTAGGGAAGTGAGCGTGAAAGAGAAGGGCCAAAACGTGGAGAATGCGGGCGTCGATCCCGCTACCTCTCGCATGCTAAGCGAGCGCTCTACCATTTGAGCATGTTTCTGGACAATTGGGCGATAAGCATTGTTGTTATGTGGCCAGTGAAATCAGCTGGTTAGAGCGTGGTGCTAATGCCCCCAAGGTCGCGGGTTCGATCCCCGTACGGGCCAGAGTTTTGCTCTCGGCGACCTTCAGCTTTGTGCTTCTCTCAAGCTTCACTTGCCGTCTCACCGAAATCCCTGCAGGCCAGATGGCCCACAGACTTGGCCGAAATAGCTCAGTTGGGAGAGCGTTAGACTGAAGATCTAAAGGTCCCTGGTTCAATCCCGGGTTTCGGCATAACATACTATGAGTTGTTTGGTCGAGGTATTTCACTTTCCAAGCGACGTATCACCTAAGATCTTACGGTTCCATGGTGTAATGGTTAGCACTCTGGACTTTGAATCCAGTGATCCGAGTTCAAATCTCGGTGGAGCCTTTTGGTCTCTTTTTGCAGCGGGGGAGAAAAGCAGAGGCGTAGCGCAACTGCTAATATAACTCTAAAGTGGCGGTGAAATCTGCTTCTAGGCTGTATGACTTAATTCTCTGTGGCTCGGTGAGCGATGGTAGCCCACGTTGTGGTTCCATGGTGTAATGGTTAGCACTCTGGACTCTGAATCCAGTGATCCGAGTTCAAATCTCGGTGGGACCTGCTTTTGTCTGGAATATCTTTTCAACAGCAGAGGCCCAAAAGAGCTCATATAGGGAGTGTACCTACGTGCGCAGGCTGTCCCATTGGGGAAGTGAGCGTGAAAGGGAAGGGCCACACGTGGAGCATGCGGGCGAGCCCTCTAACGATTGAGCTAATTCCCCCGGGTTTAAAATAGACTGGCATAAAATGTAACTGTTAACAAGATTGTGATTCGGTATCAGAAGTGAGTTCTGTGGTCAGGAAAGCTTGCACCCACGAGGAACGTTACAGGGTGAGTACTCCCAAGCAACCTCCATTACACCTTCAGTTTGGTTTTGCACTAAAAAGCATCACAATTTGTCTAGGCATTGTGTTTGTCTACATGCTTTGGTGATGCTCATTGTGTCTGAAGCTGGCCTGTACGAGGATCCAACCCGCTATCTTGCCGTTATTAGCACCACCCTAGAGGTAGCGTCATGAACAGATACTGTGGAACAAGACCAAGAAGGGCCTTAACGATGAAAGGTAGCCAGTGCAAAGTTGCCAGCACAGAGGAAATATGGTCTCTTTTCGTTGTGCCCATTGGAAATACCTACTAAATAAAAAGGGGAATTGTTAACTGTATCCGAAGACCCTATTCTCAATATTATCCTCTCTATCTCTGTCACACCCAAGACCCTTCAAGCTGGTAGTTATTAAGCCTCTTATTAAGAAACCACATCTAGATCCTAGTGAATTGGCAAATTACAGACCCAATGCAAATCTTCCGTTTATGTCTAAAATATTAGAAAAATTGTCAATTGTGCTCCTTTTTGGAAAAAAATGACATCTGCAGCTTTATCATCTGCAGTTAACAGCTTTAATCCAGTGATCCAGTGATCCGAAAAAATGACATCTATAAAACATTTCAGACAAGATTCAGACCCCATAATAGCAAAGAAACTGTGCTTGTTAAAATTACAAATGAAGTAACTCATTTGTAGATCATCTTGGGAGTGTCCCTAGTGCCATAAAAGCTCAGACTGTCCCATTAGGGAAGTGAGCGTGAAAGAGAAGGGCCAAAACGTGGAGAATGCGGGCGTCGATCCCGCTACCTCTAGGGTGGTGATAATAACGGCAAGATAGCGGGTTGGATTCTTGTACAGGCCAGCTTCTAGCAAGTAACTGGCGGTTTCACAGAAACACCCGCTGGCCAGACTGCACGCAGACCTGGCCGAAATAGCTCTACCTGGTAACCACAAGTCTGTAAAATCAATCCAATAGTATGTAAAATTACCTCAGCTGTCCAAATTCAGTCAGCCTTATCAGGTAATGTTAACTGTCATTGATGTGTAAACCTAACAGCTACATATTTGTGACGTTAACAGCTTTAATCCAGTGATCCAGTGATCCGAAAAAATGACATCTATAAAACATTTCAGACAAGATACAGACCCCATAATAGCAAAGAAACTGTGCTTGTTAAAATTACAAATGAAGTAACTCATTTGTAGCTCATTTTGGGAGTGTCCCTAGTGCCATAAAAGCTCAGACTGTCCCATTAGGGAAGTGAGCGTGAAAGAGAAGGGCCAAAACGTGGAGAATGCGGGCGTCGATCCCGCTACCTCTCGCATGCTAAGCGAGCGCTCTACCATTTGAGCATGTTTCTGGACAATTGGGTGATAAGCATTGTTGTTATGTGGCCAGTGAAATCAGCTGGTTAGAGCGTGGTGCTAATGCCCCCAAGGTCGCGGGTTCGATCCCCGTACGGGCCAGAGTTTTGCTCTCGGCGACCTTCAGCTTTGTGCTTCTCTCAAGCTTCACTTGCCGTCTCACCGAAATCCCTGCAGGCCAGATGGCCCACAGACTTGGCCGAAATAGCTCAGTTGGGAGAGCGTTAGACTGAAGATCTAAAGGTCCCTGGTTCAATCCCGGGTTTCGGCATAACATACTATGAGTTGTTTGGTCGAGGTATTTCACTTTCCAAGCGACGTATCACCTAAGATCTTACGGTTCCATGGTGTAATGGTTAGCACTCTGGACTTTGAATCCAGTGATCCGAGTTCAAATCTCGGTGGAGCCTTTTGGTCTCTTTTTGCAGCGGGGGAGAAAAGCAGAGGCGTAGCGCAACTGCTAATATAACTCTAAAGTGGCGGTGAAATCTGCTTCTAGGCTTTATGACTTAATTCTCTGTGGCTCGGTGAGCGATGATAGCCCACGTTGTGGTTCCATGGTGTAATGGTTAGCACTCTGCACTCTGAATCCAGTGATCCGAGTTCAAATCTCGGTGGGACCTGCTTTTGTCTGGAATATCTTTTCAACAGCAGAGGCCCAAAAGAGCTCATATAGGGAGTGTACCTACGTGCGCAGGCTGTCCCATTGGGGAAGTGAGCGTGAAAGGGAAGGGCCACACGTGGAGCATGCGGGCGAGCCCTCTAACGATTGAGCTAATTCCCCCGGGTTTAAAATAGACTGGCATAAAATGTAACTGTTAACAAGATTGTGATTCGGTATCAGAAGTGAGTTCTGTGGTCAGGAAAGCTTGCACCCACGAGGAACGTTACAGGGTGAGTACTCCCAAGCAACCTCCATTACACCTTCAGTTTGGTTTTGCACTAAAAAGCATCACAATTTGTCTAGGCATTGTGTTTGTCTACATGCTTTGGTGATGCTCATTGTGTCTGAAGCTGGCCTGTACGAGGATCCAACCCGCTATCTTGCCGTTATTAGCACCACCCTAGAGGTAGCGTCATGAACAGATACTGTGGAACAAGACCAAGAAGGGCCTTAACGATGAAAGGTAGCCAGTGCAAAGTTGCCAGCACAGAGGAAATATGGTCTCTTTTCGTTGTGCCCATTGGAAATACCTACTAAATAAAAAGGGGAATTGTTAACTGTATCCGAAGACCCTATTCTCAATATTATCCTCTCTATCTCTGTCACACCCAAGACCCTTCAAGCTGGTAGTTATTAAGCCTCTTATTAAGAAACCACATCTAGATCCTAGTGAATTGGCAAATTACAGACCCAATGCAAATCTTCCGTTTATGTCTAAAATATTAGAAAAATTGTCAATTGTGCTCCTTTTTGGAAAAAAAAATGACATCTGCAGCTTTATCATCTGCAGTTAACAGCTTTAATCCAGTGATCCAGTGATCCGAAAAAATGACATCTATAAAACATTTCAGACAAGATTCAGACCCCATAATAGCAAAGAAACTGTGCTTGTTAAAATTACAAATGAAGTAACTCATTTGTAGATCATCTTGGGAGTGTCCCTAGTGCCATAAAAGCTCAGACTGTCCCATTAGGGAAGTGAGCGTGAAAGAGAAGGGCCAAAACGTGGAGAATGCGGGCGTCGATCCCGCTACCTCTCGCATGCTAAGCGAGCGCTCTACCATTTGAGCATGTTTCTGGACAATTGGGCGATAAGCATTGTTGTTATGTGGCCAGTGAAATCAGCTGGTTAGAGCGTGGTGCTAATGCCCCAAGGTCGCGGGTTCGATCCCCGTACGGGCCAGAGTTTTGCTCTCGGCGACCTTCAGCTTTGTGCTTCTCTCAAGCTTCACTTGCCGTCTCACCGAAATCCCTGCAGGCCAGATGGCCCACAGACTTGGCCGAAATAGCTCAGTTGGGAGAGCGTTAGACTGAAGATCTAAAAGTCCCTGGTTCAATCCCGGGTTTCGGCATAACATACTATGAGTTGTTTGGTCGAGGTATTTCACTTTCCAAGCGACGTATCACCTAAGATCTTACGGTTCCATGGTGTAATGGTTAGCACTCTGGACTTTGAATCCAGTGATCCGAGTTCAAATCTCGGTGGAGCCTTTTGGTCTCTTTTTGCAGCGGGGGAGAAAAGCAGAGGCGTAGCGCAACTGCTAATATAACTCTAAAGTGGCGGTGAAATCTGCTTCTAGGCTGTATGACTTAATTCTCTGTGGCTCGGTGAGCGATGGTAGCCCACGTTGTGGTTCCATGGTGTAATGGTTAGCACTCTGGACTCTGAATCCAGTGATCCGAGTTCAAATCTCGGTGGGACCTGCTTTTGTCTGGAATATCTTTTCAACAGCAGAGGCCCAAAAGAGCTCATATAGGGAGTGTACCTACGTGCGCAGGCTGTCCCATTGGGGAAGTGAGCGTGAAAGGGAAGGGCCACACGTGGAGCATGCGGGCGAGCCCTCTAACGATTGAGCTAATTCCCCCGGGTTTAAAATAGACTGGCATAAAATGTAACTGTTAACAAGATTGTGATTCGGTATCAGAAGTGAGTTCTGTGGTCAGGAAAGCTTGCACCCACGAGGAACGTTACAGGGTGAGTACTCCCAAGCAACCTCCATTACACCTTCAGTTTGGTTTTGCACTAAAAAGCATCACAATTTGTCTAGGCATTGTGTTTGTCTACATGCTTTGGTGATGCTCATTGTGTCTGAAGCTGGCCTGTACGAGGATCCAACCCGCTATCTTGCCGTTATTAGCACCACCCTAGAGGTAGCGTCATGAACAGATACTGTGGAACAAGACCAAGAAGGGCCTTAACGATGAAAGGTAGCCAGTGCAAAGTTGCCAGCACAGAGGAAATATGGTCTCTTTTCGTTGTGCCCATTGGAAATACCTACTAAATAAAAAGGGGAATTGTTAACTGTATCCGAAGACCCTATTCTCAATATTATCCTCTCTATCTCTGTCACACCCAAGACCCTTCAAGCTGGTAGTTATTAAGCCTCTTATTAAGAAACCACATCTAGATCCTAGTGAATTGGCAAATTACAGACCCAATGCAAATCTTCCGTTTATGTCTAAAATATTAGAAAAATTGTCAATTGTGCTCCTTTTTGGAAAAAAATGACATCTGCAGCTTTATCATCTGCAGTTAACAGCTTTAATCCAGTGATCCAGTGATCCGAAAAAATGACATCTATAAAACATTTCAGACAAGATTCAGACCCCATAATAGCAAAGAAACTGTGCTTGTTAAAATTACAAATGAAGTAACTCATTTGTAGATCATCTTGGGAGTGTCCCTAGTGCCATAAAAGCTCAGACTGTCCCATTAGGGAAGTGAGCGTGAAAGAGAAGGGCCAAAACGTGGAGAATGCGGGCGTCGATCCCGCTACCTCTAGGGTGGTGATAATAACGGCAAGATAGCGGGTTGGATTCTTGTACAGGCCAGCTTCTAGCAAGTAACTGGCGGTTTCACAGAAACACCCGCTGGCCAGACTGCACGCAGACCTGGCCGAAATAGCTCTACCTGGTAACCACAAGTCTGTAAAATCAATCCAATAGTATGTAAAATTACCTCAGCTGTCCAAATTCAGTCAGCCTTATCAGGTAATGTTAACTGTCATTGATGTGTAAACCTAACAGCTACATATTTGTGACGTTAACAGCTTTAATCCAGTGATCCAGTGATCCGAAAAAATGACATCTATAAAACATTTCAGACAAGATACAGACCCCATAATAGCAAAGAAACTGTGCTTGTTAAAATTACAAATGAAGTAACTCATTTGTAGCTCATTTTGGGAGTGTCCCTAGTGCCATAAAAGCTCAGACTGTCCCATTAGGGAAGTGAGCGTGAAAGAGAAGGGCCAAAACGTGGAGAATGCGGGCGTCGATCCCGCTACCTCTCGCTTGCGCCTACTGCTTCCCACCGATCGAGCCAAAGTAAGCCCAAAGTAAGCCCACATAAGCCAATCACGTTTCTCCACTGTGGCTTACTTTTGACCAATCGCGTTTCTCTACTGTGGCTTACTTTTGACCAATCGCGTTTCTCCACTGTGGCTTACTTTTGACCAATCGCGTTTCTCTACTGTGGCTTACTTTTGACCAATCGCGTTTCTCTACTGTGGCTTACTTTTGACCAATCGCGTTTCTCTACGGTAGCTTACTTTTGACTAATCGCGTTTCTCTACTGTAGTTTACTTTTGACCAATCGCCTATCGCCATTATTGTCATCTTTGCAATAGCAATTTAACAGCTCTGGTAAGGCTATGGTTTTTAATTATTATTGAATATCGGACATTACTCATAGCTGCAAACTAGTCGTTTTGATTAAATATAATGTTGTTTAGGGAGAGATAAGGGGGGTGGGGGTACTAGTTATAACACAAATTAAATATAACTTAAAGTAACTTATGTTGAAAGATACAGTAACGATTCTAATTTACCATAATCCGTATCGTGTCTCATGTAATCGATCAATCAATGTGTCAACCGCGGAAAGGCGTCAATAAAACAACTTTTCAAAATTTACCTCAGGAAAGCAGTTCAATGTCGAAAAACAAATCAATAAATTTTAACCTTTAATATTATATTGATGTACCAACTGTGGTTTAGTGTATAAAACACTATGGCTGGGCATTGAAACAAAAAACTATAAATATATGTTATATATAAAACACTATGACTGGGCATTGAAACAACAACAACAAAAAATAAATAAATATATATATATATATATATATATATGTGTGTGTGTGTATGTAGTTTGTTTTGGGGTTTTTTTTTACTTAAAGCAAATGGTGTGTTTTCCATTTATTTATCTTGTCAAAGTAAATGCTTCATTTGAATGTTAAAATCCCAAACATTTGCCAAAAAGGATATCCCCAAACCGCGCTACAGCAATTGGTTTGTGAACATGTCACCTTTTTTGCCAATTTTCAGTATGCAAGTATGATTATTTGTTACTATACAGGGTATTTTTTGGAAATTAAACGTGCCAATATAGCTAGCTATCATGTATAGCACACGTTTTCTTCAGTACCTGTGAACCTGTAACGTTTCCCATGATAAATACAGAGCAAAACATGTTGCTACTGATTAGATGTTAAAATCTTCAGCCGTCTTCTAATTAAGCTGTATATATGTATATATGTACTGTATATATATATATTTTGCTATAATTATTGGAAATAGAAAGAAATTTCAGACTTCATATTTGACTTTACATATTTGATATATCAGGGATTTTTGTCCTCTTTAGAAAACTCATTGTCAGGCCAGTTTATAGTCATGGCCATGTTTATTACCACAGTTATACGTTTTACATTTAGCTTGTTAAATTATCATTACACACTTAATGTACAAATATCTTTCAGATTACTTTCTGATTTTAATTTCAGAAAATGTACGCATATCCTGTTTTTCGCCGCCAATCGCCATCATCAAACCGACTCCTCATGGCGCCGTCGGCAGAGGCAAAGCGCCTTGAAAATGTGGAGTCTGGTAGGGCCAAAACCAAGGAGGAGGTGCTGGCAGAGGCCACTGCTTTTGTCAGTACAAATGGTGGAGACACCAGTGACCTGTTTTTAGTACTGGCTCACTGCAAACTTCAGTTTGGGAAGTACCAGGGCCAGAGATTCAGATGGCTCCTGGAAAACTCTCTGGGGTATGCAGTGTATTTGGTGCTAAGCATTTCTAATGAGATAGTGCAGACAACCCCTCTGTCAGAAAATAAACAACTTTTCCTACAGTACACTTCTCATATTAGAGAGATGGCAGAAGAAGTGGAAAAGTATGAGAGGAAGCAGGAAATGCAAGCAGAAGCCCGGGCAACTGGAGACCAGGGCTGCTTGATGGTGGAGTTTGGTGACTTCCAGGGCCGGTCCATGAAGGATGTTTATGAGGACCAGAGCAAGGAGGCCAAAGCCCTCATCAGGTACCTTGTTAAGGCAGATGCCAGGCCCAACACCAACATGGCCATTTTCAAGACATATGTCCTGAAAAGACAGGCTTCTGCTCTAGGCACCAGTGTACGTCAGCCTGCGCCTCTACCTGCATCCTCCAGTGCCTCTGCACCTCCACCTGCATCCTCCAGTGCCTCTGCACCTCCACCTGCAGCCATCCGAACTGGTGTACAGCAGACCACCACTGTGAAAGCGCTGTTGGCACGTGGCAAACATTTGTCTCCTTCACAGCTGGCGAGAAAACTCATGTCACCAGTTAAACCCTGTGAGTGGGAGTGTGAATATTGAATTTTCTCTACAGCAGTTCTACATGTATTCATTTATTGTTATGGCAAACTTGTCCACTTACTGTTTCCAGATCCATTAATGCAGTCCACTTTACCTCCTCCAGCAGCAGAACCCCCGGCCAAACATTTGTCCCGAAATCAGCTTTTCGCTACTGGTAAGTAAGCACCATCTTACATACGTTTGTCTCTGTGTATTGTTCACAGTAATAGTTTTAACATTTTGTGCTCCAGGCACTTCCGTTCCCACTGCTGAAGATGATGATGAGGAGCTGGTATTTGCTGCATCACAATGTGAAGCACAGCTAAATACAGGTGTGGCATATGACACAAATGCAATAAGAATGTTTTGTGAAAACACACTGAGAAGCATTGTTTTTGAAAAAAAATCTACATTTTTAAATATTTTTTGTTTACAATACAGAAAAGTCACATCATGCCTTGAGTGGGATGCATTCTTTGAGTGCACTTCTTCAAAACCTTAAGGATGTCCAAAGGTGTCAGTGTATTTATTTGCGTTTCCAAACTTACCCGTTGTTAATCAATCACCGAATAACTTTTTCACACCGCTTGCTCTTCTCACTCATGCTTTATCTCCCCCTGAGCCAGGATGGTGGAGGTTCATTGTTCTAGTGATTAGAGGAACAGTTTTTCCTTACTGTGTTTGTGTGCATGCTTCATGTCTGTGGGCATCATAACTTTATACTGAATTCATCACGCCTCATTTTCCTTACTCAACTCCATCTGATCCTCATTCTCATAGAGCTATATTGATTCCATATTCCTTACATCAATAATATGCTCTTTGCTTCTTAACACTAGTACCATTTTCTTCACTATTATTCCTAATTATAATCATAACAATTATTAACACTTATCCAAAATTACTACTTCGCAGGCTATTTGTGGGCTGCATTTATGACATATTACTATCAAATGCAAGTCAACAGACATAATGTTTTTGTTACTGTTCACTCAGAGGCCTGTGCCGGTCCGTCTCCATCGGCGGAAACAGCAAAAACACCAGATCTTCCTCATCATCAGCCACCTGCTGAGCTTCCTGTTCACTGGAAAGATCATCTTCCACCTTTCCAGCATGAGTGGATCCGGAGCACACTGTTTAAGGCCAATACGCGAACTGGCAAGCCAGAACTTGTGTCCCAGCTGAAGCTTTGGTGGTATCCTCCTCAGCCCCCTTTAATTCACTCTCAGCCGCCCGCCTCACCTGACCTCTTCTTCTGTCGGCCCCTTTTATTATGGATGCCGCTGAAGATGTGGTTATTTCCTCTTGTCTGTGTTCGCCCAGACTGTGGTAGGCACAGACTAACAGCAGCCGGACTTTACCGTACCGTGCGCAAGGTCTTGGACATCGACGGGTGGTATGACCTTGCCACTGAGTATCTGGAGTGCAAACGCTGCAAAAAGAAGTATCCTGCCTGGTCCGAGGACATCTTAGGACAGCTGGATATGGGCCACCGCAGTCAGTTTCCAGCTTTACTGACATATAGGTAATTCATAATGACAATCATTAATTGTTGGGCACTTTTATTGCTGTTGTTTTTTTTTTTACTAACCAAAGTATTTAAATGATTATACTGTTGTTTCCTTAGATACTCATGTGACAACCGAGTGCTGAGGATGATGAGGGAGAGGACACTGGGCAACAGTGTGACTCAGCTTTACAAGAAGCTGATGGAGCAACACAGTGAGGCATGGACACAGCGTGTCCTGCAGTACCTGACTGCCTGCGAACCATTCACAAGGCCCTCCCTTGTGCAGCCTCCTGTGTTTGCTGAGCCTCCCCTTTTACCTGCCCTGCCTAAACCTAAGTGGCTGTTAGCTGTGTACGCCAGGGATGTTCTGGGGCGACTGCACGAGGTCAAGGCAAAAATTACTTCTGTCTTTGGCTGTGTTCTCAAGATGGACTCCACAAAAAAGGCCTGTCTATATCCAGAAATTTGCCAGATATGGATATGTGTGTGTGCATAATGAACACTTTTTTTAACCCTTTTATTTTTCCCAATAGGTCACAAAGAAACTTGCCGGCGCTGCTTCAGGAACAGCTGCCTGGTGCACAAATGTGGGGAATGAACACGGCCAAGTCCTTGTCTCTGTGCTGACAGCCTCTGAGGGACATGGACTGGACCCCATGGCAGCTGGCCTGATGAAACGCTACCAGGAGGCAGGAGTGGCAGCCCCAAAAGTAATGTACGTGGACAGAGATTGCTGCAGTCAGCACGGCCAATCTCGGGTGAAGATCATGTTTTCGGAGTGGGATGAGCTTGAAGTGCGCCTTGACGTCTGGCATTTCATGCGACGATTTGCTGCAGGTGTCACAACAGAGGCTCATCCGCTCTACGGGATCTTCATGGCACGTCTGTCCATGTGCATCTTTCAGTGGGATCCAGAGGATGTGGCTGCTCTTCGCCATGCAAAGGAGGGTGAGCTGGCGGCAAAAAAGACAGGCCACATCTCAGAAAAGGCGGTCAGTGCTCGCATCACCCGGAGAGAGTTGGCACTGCACTGCCGGAGGAGGACCAGGGGGGTGGAGGAGACCACCAGATTGATTGACTCACTGATTGGTCTGTTTGACAGTGCGGATGGGAAGGACACTCTGGGAGTTCCTCTGCTGGATCATGAACGAATTCAGCAGATATGGAAAGAACAGCGGAAGCACGTCCAGTGTATCCAAGACCCAGAGAACTTCCCACTCTACATGAAGAAGGGGACACTGAAGAAAGGCGGTGTGGAGCTGTGCTGCTACAGGTGTGCCCGTGGCTCCACCTCCTTGGAGTCATTCCACCTCCACCTGAACCGTTTTATTCCAGGTATTGCATACATATTGATTACTTCCATTACTTTAAAGTAATGTCATATTAATAAATGTCACACTCTACAGTAATATTATAGTTCTTTTCTGATGTCATAAGCATTGACAAAGCTGTCTTGCCTTTCAAGTCACTAGTAACTTTGGTTATAATGACAATAATTTTTATTATTATTATTATTTAGGAACCAGTGCCAGTGATGCGCATTTTCAGGCCTATCTCCTTGAGGGCTTGATGCGCTGGAATGAGGACCGAATGGAAGATGCCATAAAAGGAGCATCCTCCATCCGGTTATATGGCAGTGCAGTGAAAGAGGCTGTGAACAAGCTTAGCCAAACTGTCTTTGGGAAGCCCTGGGCTGAGCGTTATCGCCCTCCTGGAGCATATACAGGCAACAAATTCATTAATTGATTCTTTTGTAAAATTCTAGTAAGTTATCTATTTAGCCTTTAATGTACTAGAAAAAATTTTAAGAACACTTTCTTTTTTCCATTTTATTCTGGTAGGTGAATTGCTGGGAATGGAGTATCTGTACAGCCAGACCGGCAAAACACTGACTCCAGTGCTCCAGAACCCAGAGGAGGAAGACAGGCTGGTGGAGCAAGTTGATGACCAGGACCTGCAAGATGAGGGGTTTGAGGATGAGATCACGGAGGACATCACAGTTCCAGTGCTGTATGAGGATGACCCTGGCCGTGATCTTGAAAACAGCCCCTCATCTTTGCCTCTGCCTCAGTCCCCAGCATCACTAGCTGAGCCGTTCACATCATCTGGTGGAGAAGGACAGCATCTTGCCCCTGCCCCTTCAGTGCTGACACAGCCATCTGACTCTGGAAGAAGTGTCTCCGACGAGGCTCAGGTAAGACACTTTAAGGGCTTTATTTAATTTCAATCTCATTTTATTCCACATATATTAACATCAATCTGCATTTACTAGGGAGCAGTCATTGGGCCCGATGGCATCGCTGGGTGGGACAAGGTCCAGGATCTGGCTGGTTACCTGGTGGGTCTTCGTGAGGCTCCTTACCTCACTGACCTGCAGGTGACAGACGTCATCCGGCTTTGGACAGCTCTCCCTGATAGCGATAAACATCGGGTCAACTATCAGCCTCGACATCAGCCTCAACTGACTCATGGACGCTTTAAGGCACCGAAGCGGTCCGGAGTCACACCGGGTGTGGAGAGTGTGAAACGGTGTCTGATTGGACATCCTGGGGGTCCAGCACAGTGGCCCAGCACCAGCCGCTTGGTTGAGGCTATTTGTACGAAGCTGTGTGCTTTACACAAGTCACCAACCAAGAAGGCTGGAGTTTGCACCCCCAGGTGGTCTAAAATCCTCTCTGATTACCACCACATCCGAGAGCTGGTGCTTAACAATCGTAGGCTGATGGATGAGACAATGATCCAGCTGTTCGAGCTAAACCAGAGGACACTCATCCAGTGGTAAGCAAGGCATATTACTTGCTTTAAATTAACTGAATACTTCTAAACATATGTATAATACAAGTAATTTTTTCAGGTTTCAGCGGCGGCAGAAGAGTCAGGAAATGAGTGTCCTTGCTCAGGGACTGACTCCACCTGATCCAGTTGCTGTGGCTGATACGCAGCTTCCTCCACCGAGGGACAAATTGGATGAAGCGCCGTCAACATCGGGCCCAAAGCATCAATTCATCCTTCCTCCAAATCAAGAAGGACAGGCTCCTCGTCTGCGACCAGGTCGACAGCCAGCTGCTGCCACCAGGGAGTGCCCCATCGCACCTGCCCCCACAACATCAGGAGTTGTGCAGCCCATTTCAGCACCTGGGTCATTGTTAGGCACACTAGTCCTTAACCCAGACATGACTGTGTCAATGGTGATTCCAACTTCTGGTGCTTCAACATCCAGTGCAGGCTCAACTCTGCCTGCTCCTGCATCTGCCGCTCCACCCGTGTCCCGTTACACACAGAGGAACAGGCGTCGGCGGGCCCTGGAGAAGGAAAGCGGTGTCCCTAAGAGGAAGTATGTGCGAGGGGTTACTTTCAACATGTGCAGCAAATGTGGGCAGCCCAAAACTAAAGAGTTTGGCCATAGCCGATATGGTAATGCCACATTTTGTTTGCGTGCCTCAAATGGCAAATCTTTAGATGACTGGTTGGAAGAACAGCGGCAGCAAAATAAATGCCAAACTCCACCTCCTCCTAAATAATATCTTTCCTGTATATATTTGTATATATTACATGGGTCCACTCTTTCATATTGTCCTGTATATATTGTGTGTGTGTACTCATTTCAATATTTGTGTGTATTTATTTTAATAAAACATTTTACATTTTTGAAGTGTCTTTTGATAATTTAATCTGATAAATAATATCAAACAAATCATATCTCACAAAAAACACACATTTTAGAAGAAACATTTTTATTCATTTTATTTAACCATAAACATGAACATGTAATATGATTTTTTAAAACAATATACACAAATAAATATCAATCAATATAATTATGTCTGTATTATATTGATTGATATTTATTATTTGCGCAGTTGATTGCACACTTTTCTTTGTATTTAGAACATGTTATATTTTTATTAATATCCCAAATAAAAGAAAAGAATACTATATTGAATTATATTTTTTTTGTAATTTAATTTTAATTCTTGCTAAATTTCACATACATAAATGTAAGCACAGTAAAACCCAACCTTTGTTTTGGGTTCCTGAAAAAGAAATGCAAATATATATCAAGACTATTTTTCATTCACATAATACGAAAGCAATTAAAATAAAACTCTTTCTTTCTGTAACTTATATATATATATATATATATATATATGTATATTATATAAATATATATATATAAATTATATATTTATATCATTTTTAACCTCCCCCCTGTGTGTCTGTTTTTCTATGTTTATATGTATTATTGTAGTTTTGACTGGACATTTACTTTATTTGTTTGAAGTTTAATAAAATTAATATTAATAAAAAAACATAGCACACTTAACAATACACATGTAGTCGACAGATGGCAGCACTGTTCAGCTGAGATCGCAGCGCAGACCCGGGTTCGAGCCCAGGCCGCGGAAGGAGAGGTGCGTCACATGCAACTGAAACGCCTTCATAATGCACGGGAATATACCCCGAATATTGTTGAAGGGGAAATTTGTCGCGTTTTCCCGTTTTCTGCGTATTTTTTCGCTTGCGTGCGAGAGCAAAGATTGGGCCCCATCTTTTGCGCAGCGAGCGCTCTACCATTTGAGCTAATTCCCCTGGACGGCTGGGTAAGGGTGTCCATCGCCCTCAAAGACACCGGCGAGGAGCGATCCCTCGCATGTGTGCAGACATTGCAGCGGGATTTCCAATGGGCACAATGAAAAGAGACCATATTTCCTCTGTGCTGGCAACTTTGCACTGGATTTGCACTGGCTACCTTTCATCGTTAAGGCCCTTCTTGGTCTTGCTCCACAGTATCTGTTCATGACTCTACCTCTAGGGTGGTGCTAATAACGGCAAGATAGCGGGTTGGATTCTTGTACAGGCCAGCTTCTAGCAAGTAACTGGCGGTTTCACAGAAACACCTGCTGGCCAGACTGCACGCAGACCTCTACCTGGTAACCACAAGTCTGTAAAATCAATCCAATAGTATGTAAAATTACCTCAGCTGTCCGAATTCAGTCAGTCTTATCAGGTAATGTTAACTGTCATTGATGTGTAAACCTAACAGCTACATATTTGTAACGTTATCAGCTTTACCCGGAGTTGTCTGACTTTGTGTAACTTCAGTAGGCAAACCTTGTTTTTTTTTTTTTTTTTTTTTTTTTTTTTTTTTTTTTTTAAGCAGCAGCAGCAGCAGCAGCAGGACTCGTTGGTCTAGGAGTATGATTCTCGCTTCGGGTGCGAGAGGTCACGGGTTCAAATCCCGGACGAGCCCGTCCTTCTCCTCAGGTTTTAATCTTTTCACCCTGATGTGCGTTACAGGCAATAGGCATGTTTCTGGACAATTGGGCGGCAAGCATTGTTGTTACGTGGCTGGTGAAATCAGCTGGTTAGAGCGTGGTGCTAATGCCCCCAAGGTCGCGGGTTCGATCCCCGTACGGGCCAGAGTTTTGCTCTCGGCGACCTTCAGCTTTGCGCTTCTCTCAAGCTTCACTTGCCGTCTTACCGAAATCCCTGCAGGCCAGAGGGCCCACAGACTTGGCCGAAATAGCTCAGTTGGGAGAGCGTTAGACTGAAGATCTAAAGGTCACTGGTTCAATCCCGGGTTTCGGCATAACATGGTATGAGTTTTTTGGTCTAGGTATTTCACTTTCCAAGCGACGTATCACCTAAGATCTTACGGTTCCATGGTGTAATGGTTAGCACTCTGGACTTTGAATCCAGTGATCCGAGTTCAAATCTCGGTGGAGCCTTTTGGTCTCTTTTTGCAGCGGGGGAGAAAAGCAGAGGCGTAGCGCAACTGCTAATATAACTCTAAAGTGGCGGTGAAATCTGCTTCTAGGCTGTATGACTTAATTCTCTGTGGCTCGGTGAGCGTTTGTAGTCCACGTTGTGGTTCCATGGTGTAATGGTTAGCACTCTGGACTCTGAATCCAGTGATCCGAGTTCAAATCTCGGTGGGACCTGCTTTTGTCTGGAATATCTTTTCAACAGCAGAGGCCCAAAAGAGCTCATATAGGGAGTGTACCTACGTGCGCAGGCTGTCCCATTGGGGAAGTGAGCGTGAAAGGGAAGGGCCACACGTGGAGCATGCGGGCGAGCCCTCTAACGATTGAGCTAATTCCCCGGATTTAAAATAGACTGGCATAAAATGTAACTGTTAACAAGATTGTGATTCGGTATCAGAAGTGAGTTCTGTGGTCAGGAAAGCTTGCACCCACGAGGAACGTTACAGGGTGAGTACTCCCAAGCAACCTCCATTACACCTTCAGTTTGGTTTTGCACTAAAAAGTATCACAATTTGTCTAGGCATTGTGTTTGTCTACATGCTTTGGTGATGCTCATTGTGTCTGAAGCTGGCCTGTACGAGGATCCAACCCGCTATCTTGCCGTTATTAGCACCACCCTAGAGGTAGCGTCATGAACAGATACTGTGGAACAAGACCAAGAAGGGCCTTAACGATGAAAGGTAGCCAGTGCAAAGTTGCCAGCACAGAGGAAATATGGTCTCTTTTCGTTGTGCCCATTGGAAATACCTACTAAATAAAAAGGGGAATTGTTAACTGTATCCGAAGACCCTATTCTCAATATTATCCTCTCTATCTCTGTCACACCCAAGACCCTTCAAGCTGGTAGTT